>OZ024859.1:30361565-30439023 GCA_964017155.1 Oasisia sp. SBJ-2009
TACGACTTCCAAAATTCAAACATATTAAGATATTACGACTTCCATGTAAAGTACAAAAAGATCAACCCTACCTTCAACTGCGGAATCAAGTGTCTTTGTCTGTAGGGATGAAACAGAGAGTCGACCTTCATAAACCTTCAACCACACTCTGTATTTGGCCTTTACGTCAAACTTTCCCTTGATTATCACTCCTCGTTCCTCAGCTGCCACACTGCCCTCTGGTGGATAATGTGCTTCTTCTCTACCATCCGGCTGATAGTAGACTACGACTGACACAGACGGAGAAGTAGATCTCTTACGTCGTGTACTCTGTCTGATGAATGACCATGTGACAGTCATTTGATCTTCCATCAGCTGGACGCTCTCAAGTGAAACCTGAGGAGTTGCTATAACATGCAAAATAACAAATGTAACATTGATTTCACTGTTATATGTAAGACTTGACCAAAGAAACAGCAATACTGTCAAATCTTTCATTGTGAAGCAATTCTTATGTACATAACGACATCAGTTTTCTTTCATATCTATCATAATGAAAACACACGGTAGAGATAAGTTAATAATTATCATAAAAAGATATATGCATATATCAATCCTGTTAATTCATGCAGATGAGTGCAAGAAAGGTTAATGAATGTAAAAAGAGAAGATTCAATCAGCTCAGCATCCATGCATCAGATTCGAGAGTAGATTATGCTAGGCGGCTAGGCCTAAAGGTCTCATAACAGCTTCTGTGCATTTAATGAACCAAATAATGGCTGCACTCGTTAGGATACAGGACAAAACGGCTACAAATAAAAAATGGTGACAACCATAACGGAGACACACTAAAATGGTGACTTGCTGAGTCTGTGGTCCCC
The DNA here is from genome assembly GCA_964017155.1 of Oasisia sp. SBJ-2009. Classification (NCBI taxonomy): domain Eukaryota; kingdom Metazoa; phylum Annelida; class Polychaeta; order Sabellida; family Siboglinidae; genus Oasisia; species Oasisia sp. SBJ-2009. Next base: position 30,362,426 of record OZ024859.1, read on the forward strand.
CTCATCTCTGTTCATAGTTGGTGCAGACTCAGTCATGTGTGGAACAGTCTGCTTGCCACGCTATCTGGTGAGCATTAAAGATACTATTCCTGAGGAAGACCATCGATTGTGGTAGAAACATCAATGTGAGTAAAAAATTATTAGTTGTGAAATAAGAAATCTTTGGACATTTTATTCTTCCAGTTTGATAAAACAATTTTGAATATAAAGGAGCAGATATGACCAACAGGTAGCAAACGCTAACAATATGCTTCAGTACAACTTCCCACCCATTTGCCAATTGTGAACATGTCTGCAGTTTCAATAGAAGATATATGAAATATAAAAAGATCAGTCCTACCTGTGGTGCTGCCGGTCTGTGTGACAATTTCACTTCTGCTTGGTCCTTGGGTCGGTGGTCGACTGTTCTCAGCATAGAGAGAGAAGACATACTCAGTCTGAGGCCTAAGACCTGTCACAGTCGCCTGATACCAGGACACTCCATCTGTTGTGTGGCTGAACATGTCTCTCCAAGTTCTCAGAGTCACCTCAGTAGACGCCCTGTACTGTAGGGTGAACGTCTGTGGAGGGTGGCCACCGTCGAATCCAGGGCGCCACTGAAGGGTGAGGGCGACTGACGTGTGGTTACTCAGGATTGTGAAATTGAGTGGTTCTCTTGCTGGGCCTGAAGTGAGAAATCAATATACCTGAGGTACATAACATCACAAAACATAAATAACAAATTACTAAATACTGTTAATGCCTGATTAAGTAGTTTCAGCAAACTCTACACAATCTCAAATACAGGCACAGCATTTTCAAATTAATTTTGGAGACACAATAAACAGTTATACATGATGGTATTAATGTAGACATGCAGAAACTCGTAATTTGAGAATAATTTTAGTAGTACAGGCAGTACCCCAGGGTATGTGTAATTACAAAATATAGCATACCATGTTACGTTTCACTAAAAAGTGCAATCAAAAATATTATCTTGGAGCATTATACATGTAGGCCTAATGTTAACAAACTTACCACTCTCCACCAGGGTAACTTCAAAGAGAGCCGTTCTGTCTTCCCCATTGACAGTATTATTAGCCATGCACTGGTAGACACCAAAGTCGTTCTTTGTGACATGGTCCAGGATGATTTTGTTTCCTACCACTTGGATTCCTTCTCGCAGACTCTCATTCTTGAATGTCCACAGAAAGATTGGCTGTGGGTTGGCGCACACAGAACACACAATCTCCTTGGACGTGTCGTTTAGAGCAGCGGCTGTCAGTGTAGGGCCGGAGGACCAGTGGCCCTCGTCTGTTGATGAACGGGACAATACGAAAGACAGCTTTTGTACAACATGCCTGCATCAGCATGTAAGTTATTCCCTTTCAAAGTACTTAAGTATGTTTTAAGACGCAGTGTCATCTCTTAGCATTACAACAACATTCTGTCCAAGAAAACACACAGAAACAGGAACAGCAACTGTTGTGTGATGATCGTAACAGCTAAACTACTTATCTTAAGTAAGTCTGAATATATTAATTAGCTGAATGAAACTGTAAATTGTGATGTTTCGTTTCATTACTCCTATCACAGTTAGTTTTAAATATGATATTATGTATACATGTATGTTAATATATAATAATTGCCTTAAGGAATAAAATTGTAAATATCTTGTTTGAGAAGTCTGATAGAAATTACAAATACCAACAACATATAACTGAAAAGAACACACAGTACTGCCAGTATATTGCCTAAATTGCACTAACACTAAACTTACATTGCACATTCACAATGAAGGCCTTGGACTCGTCACGAGTCGTTGCATCAGCCGTCTGTGTAGACACAACACAGGTGTAGTGGCCATCAAAGTGGGTGATGTTGTTACAGGTGAAATACCTCACTCTCTTTGTCACCTTCCACATCAATGTACTGTCCTTGGCTTCTGTCTGTCCATACATGTACTGTCCACCAGTCACTGGGACACTAGTGACAGTGAAATCACCAGTGTCAACTAACACTTCGTCTTTCTGCCACTCAACTGTTGGGTCACCACTGCCTGACACTGTGCATGTCATGTTGAAGTCAGTGTCGTCATAGGCAGGAACCTTGGTGATGTCTTCAGAAATTGGGTATTCCACTTTGGCTGGAGCTGGATGAACACAGCAAAGTTATGTGTAACTAGATACATATAATTGTACACTAAAGTAAAGAAACCTTCACTATCAGTTTCACTTACTTTGTACTCCACACAGTCGCTCACCTTGCATTGTCACAGACACTCACCTTGCACTGTCACAGTCACTCACCTTGCACTGTCATAGTCACTCACCTTGCACTGTCACAGTCATTCACATTGCACTGTCACTGTCACTCACCTTGCACTGTCACAGTCACACACCTTGCACTGTCACAGTCACTCACCTTGCACTGTCACAGTCACTCACCTTGCACTGTCACAGTCACTCACCTTGCACTGTCACAGTCACTCACCTTGCACTGTCACAGTCACACACCTTGCATTGTCACAGTCACTCACCTTGCACTGTCACAGTCACTCACCTTGCACTGTCACAGTCACTCACCTTGCACTGTCACAGACACTCACCTTGCATTATCGCAGTTACTCACCTTGCACTGTCACATTCATTCACCTTGTACTGTCACAGCCTCTCACCTTGCACTGTCACTCACCTTGCACTGTCACACTCACTCACATTGCACTGTCACATCCACTCACCTTGCACTGTCACAGCCATTCACTTTGCACTGTCACATTCACTCACATTGCACTGTCACAGTCACTCACCTTGCACTGTCACATCCACTCACCTTGCACTGTCACAGCCATTCACCTTGCACTGTCATAGTCACTCACATTACACTGTCACAGTCATTCACCTTGCATTATCACAGTCATTCCCCTTGCACTGTCACATCCACTCACCTTGCACTGTCACAGTCACTCACATTGCCCTATCACAGTCACTCACATTGCACTGCCACAGTCACTCCCATTGCACTGTCACAGTCACTCACCTTGCACCGTCACAGTCACTCACTTTGCACCGTCACAGTCACTCACCTTGAACTGTCACTGTGGTCCAGTCTGAGTGGTCACTCTGTCCAATCCAGTTGCCGGCCGTACACCTGTATTTGCCAGAGTCTGTCACCTCAGTAGGTGTCAGTCTGAGAGAGTGTGTTGTGTTTCTGATGAAGTCACTGTTGTCTTTGCTCCACATGAACCAGGAAGCTGTCGGGTGGCCAGACTCACTCGGGGCTCGACAGGTTAATGACACATTTCCACCCACAGCTATAATGACATTTCCTCGGTCAACAGTAGCTGGACCATACGGTTTATCTAAAGTTAACAAAGGATGTCAAAAAAACATTATTTAAGAGATTTCCATAACAATGGTGAAGTAGAATTAAACAAGTCAGCTCTAGAGGCACATAGGAATAGTGTATACATAGTTGGGTTAGTGAAATATTTTAATGACACTGGTTGGTTATAAAACAGATTAACTACCCTGGAAAAATTGGGCCAAGTGGCCCTGAAGCCCTTTGGTAAAGACGAATAAATACGTATTGTCACATCATAGTCACTGACTAGTCTCTTCACCGTAATCACCTAATTGGCATTTGGTTATTCATATGAGATGACCAGAAATACAGCCATATTGAGTGAATGCAGCAGACAATGTCAATAGAGTGTATGAATTTGCACTCTAAAGTTATCTAGAATATTATTTTCTATCTCTGTTAATTGTCAGTTATAAGTGACAATATATCTTTAGTAAATAAATACAAAAAATCTACTGGCTAAAGATATTTAAGTAAAATAATTGTTTAAAGATAATAAAACAAAAATAAAAATAAACATAACTTGCATTCACATTTGGTAGTTTAAATGAAGTTTAGCTTAGAACATGCAATTGTCCAGTTTAACAGTACTTTACTGGGTTATTGATACAGACTCTATAACTGCGCAGAAGAGCAACTAGATTATTAGACACAGTCAGGATGGACAATAGAAGGCCAGGAGGGTGCAGCTAGTGAAGCCATAAGTCCACTGGATGTTTGACCCAAAGGACTAACGAAGGCAGGGAGTGTCCAACTTCACTGAACAGTAGCTGCGGGGTTTTTGTTGTTGACATTTTGGGATTTCAGCATTTCCTGATAGTTTAACATGCTATGCATTCACAATAAGTAGTATTTTACAAAATTCATCCCACAAATACCTCTAATTCAATTATATATAACATGCCCCTACGGACACACAAGTTATGTTATGTTAATAAAGATTTCTTTTTGAAAAAGTGTTGTAATTCATTGATAATAACTGGCATAGACTTATTATTAAGATTAGAGCTATATTTTGTAGCATGCTGAATGCATGCCGTTTTCTTATACCATTTTGTTTTGGCCATGTTCTCAAAAAGAAATTTTTGACCATTTGTGCCTATGCAAAATTTATTTTGGAAAAACTATAAAACATAGAGAACTGAAATTGTCACCAATTGTTCTGTGGAATGTACAAGGTACAATAAGCTATTTTGGATTCATAATTTTATTTTAAAGGTTTGTAAGCAAAGGTAAACCAATTAAGGAATTTGAAAAAGAATATTCACTTAACCGGTGCAGTTCACGATAGTCATAAAACACTAGAATGTACAGCCCAAAACTACCTTATTTTCGCAAAGGAACATTCCGACAAACAATATATTGCAATTGTATGATGGTACTTGCTATCATTTACACTGAATAATGTTTGCCGTGTGGACATACATACGTATCCATGTAACTTGCTGTTGCCATGGCAACAATTATGCAAATTAGCATAATTTCCTAAATTACAATATCCTTCACATGAGTAATATAATCCTAAAATGTTATGAAGATAGGGTAAGTTTTCACCAATATGTGGTCCAGAGTTACTTTTGGACCAGTGGCTATCCTGAAGGGACGATCTAATGAGTGAATATGAAGATCACAGAAGGAAGTCTCCAGTGTTCAATGAGCAGCTGCAAGTCCTGGCAGAAATAGGGAACATCTCAACATTTTTCTTTTTGGGGAGGCCCTGAGATGCCCTTACAAAAGATCAGTCATGACAAATTCCTTGTGTACAATGATATCCCAAGATACATATTTGCAAAATTAGAGAAAAAACTACACAATAGATTTTTTAAAAAAGAACGCTAAGAAATACCTATGCAAAGTTAGAAAAATATAATTGTGTGTCTAACACAGACTTAGCCTGGCTCCTTCGCTTCACAAATTCGTGCTCAAGTTGCTTGCCACAATTTATGAAAAAATGAAATACTGACCTATCCCCATAGCTCCCACCACCCCATCCAATCACTAAGTCTCTTCTCTTCTCACTAGACACCGCCATTGGCTATGCCTCGCCTTCACGTAGCTCCATATTTGTTTTCAGTTTTGTGAGCTGATATCATATTTTGTTTGATCATTTTTTCTTTCACCTCTGCAATATAGTGGCCTTTTTTCAGACCACTTTTCAGTTGTATTTTTCTCTTATTAGTCATTGTTTGACTTCTCCCTTTCAATTTTAACGTAATTGTCATGGCGGACCACTTGTGACCACGCCACCGGAGTAAGTGCCCCATCTGTACTAGACTCATGCGCGGTGGTGATAATCATCCGAATAAGTGTCGCTCGTGTCACGGATGTACAGTTGACAACAAGTGTGACTCTGTGGACTGAGAAAGTATGGGCAGGAGTAGTAGAATGTTCTAAAGCCCAACTTAACAGAAAACGCCATGTCGTTTCTTCACCATGAACAGCGGGTATTACCAATCGTTGTAAGTAGCATGACTAATCGGCCCTGTGCTCCCAGAGGCCCAGTTTCAGTGGCGTAGCCAGGATTTTGCATTGGAGGGGGCCATCCGACAATCAAGCAAACTATGTATGTATGTATAACTATATATTATAACTGCTTGGAGGAAGATAGAAGGGGTGGGAGATATACACATATCAGGAAAACGTAAAGGAAATGTGCTCAGCTCGTATGTTGCCCACGTATACATCAATGCACTAGAGACGATAGAACTAACAGAGAAACAACAGGAGAATGTCCAGGTTCACAAAAAACAACCTGGTAAGAATAATCATGGGAGTTAACAGAGCTGATGAGAGAAATATGGATGAACTGAGAGTGGAGGTAGGAGTGAAGGAAAGTTTTAGGAAGACATTAGTGAGTAGTACATGTGCTGGACATTTGGAAACAAATAGGAGATGAAAAACTGACAAAGAGGGCAGATGCCCAGAAAGTGGAAATGGAGGTGAGGAAGACCAAGATTTTGATGGGGGATTGCATAAAAAGTGACATCGAAATAATGGGAGAAGAATTGGAAATATTATAGAAGGAATTGGAGACTGCTGACAGAGAACGTCGTAAGAGAAAAATGAGAGGAAGAAAAAAGAAAATATAAAAGGAAATCATGGTGAACTCATCCCCGACGACAGTAATGTAAAAAAAAACAATAACAACAAATTCAATCTGACCCTAGTCTAGTAATCGGGCAACTACTATTTTGAATGAATCCTTAATAGCCATTAGCCATCATGCACATTGAGAATAATGACATTTACATTGTTATGTAAAGTCTTATGCTGCAGCCAGCAACAGAAGTGGAGAATTCCAAACTGAATCCTATTTGAATGATGACAAATTTCTTTGCGGAAGGGTAGGACTGAGAAGGAAACTCTTACACACCCATCCTTATACCCTCTGTACTTTATGACTCTATATATCAGGCAGCCAGTTATTGGTCCTCCATTTCTCACCATCCTAATTGTTTTTGGGATTGGGAGGCCATGGCCCCATGGCCCCCTCTGGCTATGCCATTGCCCAGTTTCGAATTTGAAGGAAATGACAATTGTCCTACCAGTTGGATTCCCAACAAGGGAATCCGAATTACCTGGCAGTCCATGGCAGTGGACTTAAGCCAGCGGGCCCGCTCCGAGCAGAAAACCGGAGACATTCCTCCGGACAACCAGTTTCCATTCCGAAGCCAGAGACCCGGCCAATTCTTCAGAGCTGGAGGGAAACCTGGAGGCGCAGGTCACCGACCAACCAGGAAATACCGGAGCTGTCGCCGGGTAACCGGGGAAACTCTTGGTCGAGCAGCCGAAAGTTGCTCACCATAATTCATTAAATGAAAAAATGACCTATCCCTACAGCTCCCACTACTTTATCCAATCACGGAGCTTCTCCTCATCACACCTGGCTGGAAGACTCGTACTGTGATAGGTAATCTCCCTGTAGCGGGGAAGGAGGGAGGGTGATATGGTGAAGCAACGGAGCCAGGTAAGTATGTTACTTATAAATACATATTTTAATTCTAAAAATATAGAATTTATTACCTAACATAGACTTAGCCTGGCTCCGTCGCTTCACAAGGTGCAGAATCTAGGTGAATGGATGGTGGGATATAGACAATGCTATCTCTAATGATCTCCTGTTGGGTGCAGAATTGATTCTGCAGCCACTACCGGTCTTAGTTGGATGAGATCGCCAGAACAGAGAGATAGGTCCTTGAGGTAAAAATCGGTGAAGGTGTTATGACAACGCCAGGTACAAGCTCGCAGAATCTGTTCCGTGGAGGCCTGTCTGTGGAATGTGAGCAATGCAGCCATGGCTCGTACCTGGTGTGCCTTAACCTTGTGGGACTCGAGGAGAGGTGTATGGAAATTTGTGTAGCACTCTAGAAACCTTTCCCGGATCCACTTGGAGATTGTCTTGTTTATGCCCTGGTTTGAAAAGAGGAGGCGCTTGTGCTCCCTCCAAGGCATGGACTTTTCTAGGTAGAATCTTAGAGCACGTACTGGGCACAGGAATCGGTCTTTAGCCATGCCATTGCTCAAATGCCGGTCAAGTGCTGGAATAGTGCCTGAAAGCATGCCTTTCGGGTCCTTGCCCAATACAAGTTGCGTCTTTGATATGAATGACAGGCCTACTCACAGAGTCACCTGCGTCCAGCCTATGGTCCGTTGTAGTCGGGCATGTTCAAAGGCATGGATTTTGCCCCGACGTTTGCCGGAAGCAAGCATGATGAGGAAAACTGTCTTCCATGGAGGCAGATGATCCGATGCTTGATCTAGCGGTTCGAAAGGTGTTTTGTCAATGCTGACAAAACCTAGGTGAGATTCCACTCTGGAATATGACGTTAATGTTGCCACTGTTTAATTTCAATATTTCGAAGTAGCAACTTCAGTGCAGGATTCCGTCCTACTTCCGCACCGAAAGTGGCACGAAGAGTGCTGGTGCTTGCCATCTGATAACCTGTAATGGTCGAGATGGCCAAATGTTTCTCCGTGTGAAGGTGGAGAAGAAATTCTACACTACACTCTCAGTTGCCAAGAGTGGATTAATGTGTTGTCTGTCACACCGATAAGTGAAGATCCTCCACTTGGACTCATAGATCGTCAGAGTAGACTCTCACCGGAGTGGAAATTGTACAAATATCCCTAAGAGTAGTGGGAATCAGAATGCCTGGTGCCAGTGTGGGGCAATGAGGATCAGTTTGCACTGGTCCCGTTGGGCCTTCTCGAGCACCCGTGGTAACAGAGCTGGTGGTGGTATGTGTGTGCCCAGAGTGCCTTCCAGCTCATTGGCACAGCATCTACTGTCATGGCTGATGGATCTGGAACGGGGAACACAAATAGTGGAACTTTGTGATTCCACCTTGTTGCAAACATATCCAGTAAAGGGATTCCCCATTCCCATGTCAGTGCTCGAAAGACAGATGGGTGTAGAGACCATTGTTACCTGACATCTGGGAAGGGCGAGACAGGATGTCTGCAAGGACGTTCAATCTCCCGGGAATGTTTCATTTAATCATACATTTTTGCGAGTAACTTGGGCACGGCCAAGTCTATTCTATGTTGTGAAGCAACGGAGCCAGGTAAGTATGTTATTTGTAAATACATATTTTAATTCTAAAAATATAGATGTTTCAATGTTTGTTGAGATTAAGGAGCTAAACCTACACTGAAGATGGTTACAAAGAATAAAATGGGCCAAGAGGCCATGAAATCATTTGGACAATGCTGCGATTTTCGGTGAATCGTAGCCACAGATTATTAAGGAACATAATGGAAGTAAAATGATGACAAGGTTATTGGAGATAATAATAACAATTTTAAAACTTCTAAAAATGTCATACAGGCAAAACTTGTCATTGGAGCACGGAACCGCCAACAATTTATAATCGAAAAGCAATATCAAACTAATAGGTTTTCAGTTTTTTTTTTAAGAAAGGTATCTAGTTTCAGAAGATTTAATCATAACAGTGAGTTGATTCCAAATTGTTGGCGAAGCCACTAAGAAACCATGTTTGCCAATATTCAGCTTAGTTTTGTTTTAAAAAAGGAAAAAACCATTGTTTGGAAACATACGAACTAATGGTTTTAGAGATATCAGAGAAATGTAGCAGGTTAATGAAGTATGTCGGTGGTTGAGTAGAAAGAATACAGTACATAATTTATATTTAATTTGGTATACTACTGCCAATCAAGATACACCTAGAAATAAAATATGTGCGTGGATTGTTTTGTGAAGATTGCATACATTAATTTATGTGTTATTATAGGGCTATTTCCAATGGTTGTAAATACCTTACAAGACAGTTTGTGAGCTGCCATCTTGCAGGCCAAAAATGGTCTGAGTGGCCCTGAAGTACTTGGGGTATATAGCAAGTTGGTAATTATGATGATAAGTGTTTTGATGAATCACAGTAACCACTTAGTTTCTTCACTGTAATCACCCAATAGGAATTTTATCTGGTTATTCATATGAGATGTCACACATCCAAATTGTTTGAATGCAGCAATAAAGTGTATGAAGTTGTCCAGAATACTAATTTTCTATGTTTGTCACTTACTGAATGAAACAAACATAGACAATCAATATATGAAGATATTGCTTAAACATGCAGGCAGGGTACTGTCCACTTTAACAAGGGTCTACTGTGTTATTGATACAGCCCCTATCAGTGCTACCACTGGATCCAATTAGTCACAGTGCCCCATCAACGATAGAGGCAATATAAGACTGGGAATATCCAGCTTCACTCTGGCTGGAATATACAGATAACCACAGGAGGTCTACCAGAAGAGCTAAAAGTTCAGGGAGAAACAGGCAACATTTTAGCATCTTGTTGTTTTGGGAGGCCCTGTGATGCCCTTACAAAAGACTAGTGAACTACACGTACACATTTCTTGTGTACAATGAAGATACCCTCAGATTTACACCTTTGCATAAATTGTGGAAAAACATCAGAACGGTTTTTGCATAAAATAGGAAAACTTAAAATGTACCAGTTTGAAACTATAAAGGTTGTTAAGAGACTTAAAACTGTATCAATCAAATTTACATGTTGTGCATAATGACAGTAACCAAAGAAACGTCTATGCAAAATAAAGATCTTCAATGGTTTCTGGCTAGTGTTATGCAGAAACAGGCAAATGTGAACACATGGCTTATTTGGAGGCTGAGAGGTGTCCTTAGAAACATTCAATCACATATTTTTGGTGTACTGCCTGTGTAATTTAACTGTTTTGAAAACAAAACTATGAACAAGTATCAGCTTTTGCACCATATAGAATGATGGTAAACAACATTATTTACAAAAACACATTTCTGTTTTAACTCATTAAAACTGACTGTAAAATGTAGCTTCATGGTGTGAACTACTTACACAGGACTATCAGTGTGACAGACGCAATGCCGTGTCCCACATCATTGCCCAGTTGACACGTGTAATTTCCAGCATGTGTCTTCAAGACTGACCCAATGGTCAGTGATGGTGTCTGGACTGTCCCTCCTGTATACTTGGAGTCAGTGGTCACATTCATGACCTCTTGACCTTTCTTCCACATGACACTTGTCACTGCTGGTCTTGCTTGTGACTGACACTTGATGGTCACCGATTGTCCTTCTTCCACTGGGTCTGGCTTGACCACTGACACAGTCGGTTTATCTATAACACGTGTACAACTGTATCAATACGATGACCTGCATAGTTTTGTAAACTGAATGGTGTAAAACTATGCAATACAATACAATAACCTTAGCTGTAATTCCTAATGATGCTTAGGTACTCTAAATGACATGTCCACTCTAATGATAAACCACTCAATGATGAATCTCTTAATCAGTCATTTGCTCTTGATGTAGCAACTTCTACAATGAATTGCATTTCCCAAGAACCAAACCTTGTGAAGTTACTGAGAACTACTGGTGATATCCTTGTTTGCTATAAGATATATATTCTTTTCCCCTTGTTCCCTTGTTCCTTGTGGACTGAGGACCACGTCTCTTGGTTGCTTTTGTACTTCTCTTATCACTTCTTTGTCATCCTCAATGGTCGTCCAGTTATCATCATTGTCACTCAAACTTGTCACATCATTCCTTCCCAGGTATCATGGTATGCTGCTGCTTCATCTCAGCCCCGTCATTGTTTGCCAACATCTTCTACGTTTGTAACATTCTGTTGTCACATATTCTTTGTACATGACCTGTCCATCTTATCCTGTTTCATTTTCCTCTGTAGGTTTTTCCATACCAATCTCCTCCTTCAATTCATTCCTTTTATCCTCTCTCATTATATATACATTCCTATGACCCAGTTATTTTCTATGGATGGCAGTAATGCTACAGGTACAAAAATCACGGCAAAAGTCACAGGTAAAAGGTTACGTCACAACATAATTTTATTCAAATGTCGCAGGCAGTCTTTCATATTTTTACTGGTAAGTGAATACAATTAACTGTTATTTATGGCTAAACTTAAAAAATGAAACTGTATTTTTGTACACACATCTAGAAAGGTAACCAGCCGAAATTGTATGAACTACTTACAGAACAATTGTGTTACATTGCAAATTTATTATTTTAATATATACATTAATGGTTTTCGAATATATGTTGCAATATAGTGATTAACATTAATTATATGTTGGATCATTAGATATATATTGGCTTAGCTTTAATGTGTTGTTTTATCCTCTTTTTTCCTTTTTTCCTGACTTTAATTTTTGTTTTCTGTTATCTGTAACTTTTTCTTCTGCTTCTCTGTCAATGCCAATGTTCACAACACAAGCTTCCTATTTGTTTATTTTCAGTTGCTTCTTCAGTTTTATAATGTCCCAGACAATGCCTTCTACCCTCTTCCAAGCAGCCATTCCTGTTTATAACCTCCTGTTTGTTACTACACCTACCATCCTCTCATATTCTACTGGCCAATAATACAAAGCTTTTCACCTGTTTAATGATCTTTCAATCTACTACTACATCTACATTCAGATCTACCTCCTGATTCATTCAGAGTCCATGATTTCTGATTGTATTACCCCATTGTTGCTTTCTGTAGTTTCCCTCTGTTATCAATCATCATTGCTAGGTCATCTGCATATAGCAGCTCCTTACATTTTCCTGCTTCGTTATCTTTTCACTGATCAAATTAATCACTATAATGAAAAACACCAGACTCAAAGCACATTCCACTCCAAAATGTTCTGATGTTTCTCATTTTGACTTCTGCTTCTCCAACCTCCATCCTTCTCATGATTTCAAAAGCCTTTTTCATGTCAACAAAACCTAATACTCTATCCTTTCTAAATTCTCCATTCCTTTCCATTTATAGATCATAGACAGTTTTCCACATCCATAGCACTGAGTATACCTTCCAGAAATGTCAGAACTTTGTTAAAAAATGTGATGTATCTGATGTGGTGTGGTGCGAGTACAGGTCTATGAAATATGTTAGTGAGTGAGTTAGTGAGTTAGCTTGTAGTGTTTGCACTTTATGCCCTCTCTTGCAGTGTGCAAGCACAAAATCAAGTCCAATAGTCATGGATGAGATTGCTCTATGGGAAAGAAATCCTTCAAAACAAACACAGCAAATGGATCTGAATGTTTAGCTCCATGTGGTTCGACTAAATGACCCCAGTCATATGCTATAATAAATGTATTAAATAATTATAGTACTGCAGTAGTGTATTTAATCTTACTTACAATTCACCAGCAGATGCAATTTTGCACTGAAATGTCCTATCCCAGCCTCATTTGTTGCAGCACAAGAGTAGTAACCATCGTCCAAAGTGTGGTTAAGAGAATTCATCTGCAAGACTGTGCGATAGTCACTGAGTGTGTAGCGACTAGACGTATGGAGTGTCGTGTCTCCTTTCTTCCATGTAACTGTGGTGATATTTCTAGGTCTCCCATCTGTGACATTACATGTCAATTTCACAGAGTGTCCTTCATTTGGTGTCCAGGGTTTTGTGTGAGTCACTTCTGTACTAGGAGGGTCTGAAACAAAAACAGAACTACAATATTGTGTACAGCAACTAAGTGTTAATATAACAATTCATAATTGTAAATAGAACATATGATAGGTTCTAAGAGATTCTGTCACAATTTCCAGAACAACAATCTAACAGAATGCCATGCATCATCTTGTAATGTATTACAATAGCCTATCAAGCACTCTCATCTACACAACCAGCATATCTAAATTAAATGCTAACTCCAACAAGAAATTCCAGACAGCTACGCTCAACCAGTAGTAACCCTCTTCACATCCCTCGGGTGAAAACGAAAGCCGGGACCCGAGCTTTCTCGGTTGCCGCACCAACGGTGTGGAATTCGCTTCCTGCCAGTGTTAAATCACAAGGTAATATAGTTTCATTCCGCCGACATCTAAAAACCTATCTCTTTAATGCTGCCTATCCTCCTTAGCCTCCTAGCTTTTCCATCCATCCGTTGACGACTCACGCATTGCTTTCGATTATGAGATTGATTAATCCCCTGGTTTTGTCGCGCCACTGAGCTTGATTTTCGAGGATATTGGCGCAAAAGAAGTTACTATTATTATTATTATTAAATAACTACACTATCTACAGTGTACTTGTTACTGTTAGTATATAATGCATGAATCACCAAGAATCAATCACTGGCATACAACACGTCGAATTGTTTGACTGTTAGCCAAGAATATAAGCACAAATACTTAGAACATTATATTTGTTACAGTTATGTTATAATAACATTACTGTAGCTCTTTGTATAATTAAATCAGTAGCCTTTGACAATAATTCTTACAAAATGTCTCATTACACCATAAATATGCAAGCTGATCTAGAAAACAACTAAGGATTGGTTGTTTTGATGACCACAAATCTCCTACAATATTCCTCCATGCAATACCTGCCAATCTATCGCAATTACCCATGCTGTTGTGAGTGTTGTACTTACATTGGATCTGAAGGTGAAACTTTGCACCAAAGTCTCCCATCCCAGCCTCATTCTCTGCGGCGCAAGAATAGTGACCATCGTCCACAGCGTGGTTAAGGGAACTTATTCTCAGAACTTTGTCACTGTCACTGAGTTTGTAGCGACTAGAAGTAGGGAGTGTCATGTCTCCTTTCTTCCATGTCACCTTCTTGATATCATTTGTAGGTCTGCCATCTGTGATGTCACATGTCAGTGTCACATATTTTTGTTTCCCTTCAGTTGGATTCCCAGGAACATCCTTAGTGACTCTAGTAGTGGGAACATCTGGAACAGACAATTCATTCATGTGGCAAACACAAGTTGTTTAAAATAGTACAACACCGTGGAGTGGATCAGTTTATTGAACTGGCTAAGTTACTGAAATTATGATAGAAAATATATACACCAAAAGAAAACAGAACATGCTGTTCATATTCTATCCATTTTCTGTGGGAGTCGATATGCTGTGATACATAGAGAACGGTCTCGTATAGATTATGGACCCGGTGTGCATTTTCTAAGGAGGATCCATATTTTATGAGACATGTAGGGTATAGACCCCCATAGAATATGGACACTACCCAGGTTAAAATTCTAAGGGGTCAACGAATACACACATCATGGTGGGCAGCTCTCAGACAGTATGCCTGCAGCTGCCAAGCAGGAACAGGCAAGATGTGAACATTTAGGTTTTGGGAGGTCAAATCAAATACAAATTTCTTGTGTACAGTGACACTATAATCTACCACATCTATGCTAAATTATAAAAGGTTACTGAATACGTTTTGGGGGAAAATGGGCCATGTTACCCTGAAGTTCTTTGAATCATAATTAGTGAGTTGGTAATAATGAATGAAATATATTTTGATTGAAATGTATGATTTTTTATTCAATAGTATAAAAAGATTAATTTCCTATTTTTTTCAATTGTCACTTACAAGATATCTTTACCCAGCAGATACAACAGTCACATCACTTTAAAGATAATTAAACAAACATCGAAATGCACATGAATTCATACGAAATCAGTAGTTTAAATGAAGATATAGCTTTAACATGCAGCCAGCAACTGTCCAGTTTAACAGGAATCTACTGTGTTATTGATACAGTCCCTATCACTTTTGGGGAGAGCAATTAGTCACAACAGAAGGCTGAAAACATCCAGCCAGACTGGTCCTGTGGGGCAGGCTGACTCTAGTAGCCAGAATATACAGATCACTAAATGTGGTTCTGTACTGAGATCTGCTAAAAGCCCAGGCTGAAACAGACTGCCTAGTCTCTTCACAGTAATCACCTAAATTAATAGGTAAGCTATTACTATCACTTACAGGTGACAATAGACCTTTAGCCAGTATACACGAAGATCACATCATTTTAATGGCAATTAAACAAACATCAACAATAAACATAACTAGCATATAAAATTGGTAGATTACCCAAGTAAATGCAGATATAGGCCAAAACATGCAGGCAGCAACTGTCCAGTTTAACAGGGATTTACTGGGTTTTTCATATGGCTCCAACCGCTGCTTGGGGAGAGCTAAACATCTCTGATGATAAATTCAGTGGACTGTAATTCATAGAATAGCCAATTCCTTAAAATAAATTAATACGTAAGCAATTACTATAGCACAATTTGCATGCTTTGGACTATTCAGGATGCCTTACACTTCCCTCTCCAGCAGACTTGGGATGCTCTATATTGCAGGCAGACCAGGTTTTCAATTAAACATAAGCTTGACTTTTCTAGGAACATACAAACCCGTTACAATTATGCAGCGACTATTCAGACACACATGTTCCCTATCCATAGAGACAAGTGAGCTGGAGCAATATGTATTAAAAATAATGCTAAGGGTCAAAACAACAATAAGAGGAGGTTAACCCAGATTTTTTCACTGAGTCCGATACTGGAAGTTGAAGGTAAATGTGTTCTCCAGTTTCCAAAATTAGCTCAGGCATAAACTTATCTACTCCATTTTTATTGATTTAGTATCCTCCTGGATAAACCTGAGCAACTTATGAAATACCATTTCTGGAGCTAAAATTATTGATCCTGAATAGTATCAATCAATAGCTTGCATCAGCACTCATCACACAGTGAAGCCTCTGATGGTTCAGTCATTTACTCCCTTACAATACATGACACTTGAATAGCCAGATTATTATAAGTCCCCGGTGTATAACTCCATCCCTTCCAACACTGGGTGAAAAAGACTGTGTGGTCACGCTCACCATTGCTGCTGCGATTGCTTCACATGTAATCTAGATAGCCTGGGTCTCTCATTTGAGGAAGTTGGCTGGACTACCCAGGATGTAACCTCCAGATATCAGGTAAGAGATTTAAATCAACACTCCAATTCAACGTCCTAAATTTAGCAACTTGTATTGGTACTTGTCTTGTAAACAGTGAAATAAAGGTTTTCACTTATTAAGCTCAGTAAACCAGGCATATTTCTAGCTTTGTCTTCTAAATGTTCATCAATATTGTAAACTCTCTATTGTGTTACACAGAAGAAATTCATATGGATAGGAACAAATGTAAAAGCAAAATATAACAATTTAAGTAATATCAAATTAATTTTAATTTAAAATAAATGCCAACTTACAATTAACCAGCAAATGAAACTTTGCACTGAAGGATCCAGTCCCAGCTTTATTCTCTGCCGCACAAGAGTAGTGGCCATCGTCCAAGGTGTGGCTAAGGGAACTTATTGTCAAGTCTTTGTCTCCATATTGGTAGCGAGTAGAAGTAGGGAGTGTCTCATCTCCTTTCTTCCATGTCACGTGTTTGATGACTGTAGGTCTACCATCTGTGATGTCACAAGTCAGTGTCACAGACGTCCCTTCAATTGGAGTCTCAGAATGACTTACTCTGGTGCTGAGGGGATCTGGAACATAAATTGCATAATTAGACAGACACTGTATCATGTTAAAAATAAATTGTCACCAACGTTTATTGATAAGCAAACTTTCTATTATTGTATCTTTCCTCTGAATCACCAAGGTCCACTTGCCTCTTGCTATGTTCATTTATTTCCTCAGCAATTAGCATCTGAAGATTTAAAAACATGAAGGGAGTTATATTTACAGTTACCATATTCGTTCAACTTATTTCTTGTATTAGTATTCTACTTCTAAATCAGTCTTTAGCCAAAGCTTACCCTTATTATTTATTGTAATTCCTTGTCAACAAACAACAACAAAAGTTTCACCTGCACCCGCATACTGTATTGTATTGATGTGGATGCATAGTTTCATACTAAACATTTTCTCACAGATATTACACCTAATATTTGTAAACAAAAGCTTATGTAAATAAAGTTTGTGATACTTAATATCTATCCGTGTCTAGAAGAAAGTAGTGCAACATATGTACTTTGAAAACATAAAACAGGCAAGAAATAGCAACAGTGTTTTAATCAATGGCCTTACAGTTGATTTGAAGGTGAAACTTTGCACTGAAGTCTCCCATCCCAGCCTCATTCTGTGCAGCACAAGAATAGTGACCATCGTCCACCGTGTGGTTAGGTGAACGTATTGTGAAGATATTGTCAGAGAGTGTGTAGCGACTAGAAGTAGGGAGTGTCCTGTCTCCTTTCTTCCATGTCACTTGTTTGATGTCAACTCTGGGATTGCCGTCTGTGATGTCACAAGTCAGTGTCACTAAGTGACCTTCTGTGGGCTCCGAGGGACTTGTCAGTGTCACTTTTGTACTTGGTGGGTCTGAAACAGAAAAACAGTGTAAGAACAAATGAACAAACTGTAGAATAAATTACTTTGTAATGGTGAAACATATTGCATTCTTCATTTTCTCAGGAAAACAGCTAAGGATGACTGGCATTTACTACCATCCACATGCATGCACACTGTCCCACGATATTGCCCTGGCTTCAAAATATTTTGACTATGATATTATGTTTAGGGTATGCTACCCACAAAGTTGAGTTAGTTACCTTAGTAGGTCCATTGCAATGTTTCTAATTTGAATGAATTGAAACTGAGAGCATGGTCAAATGGTAAACAGTTCACCCAGTTGCAAAACATGACTTTTTGGCAATCTTGCTGAAAAGGGCCAACATGTCTGCAATACCATTTAATGTTCATTCACCTCAGCACACTTTCTGTTATAAACTACTAAACTGGATCATTCCACTCCGAGTCCTACAGTTTCAGCAACCATAGCCAAGGCATAATTGGATTCCTCCAATTTAATCACTGGTGAAGATAGCGACATGTTTCATCTTGATTGGGGTAACTTCATCAAAAATGCTACTAATGTATATGGCCCCAAAGTTGTGAATAGTGGTGGTATTATGATGCTGACAGTGAAACGTGACTGTAGCAGAATCATGATGCAGCTTGTTGCTTGACAGCTGGGTGGTAGATAGAATCTTCTATATTGCTGCCCCCTCTCTTTTTTTGTTTATTTTTAAGTGAATTGATATCTTTTTGATAATAAGGGTTCCAGTCTGGTGACGCATAAATCAGCACTGGCCTAATCATAGAATCGTATAATGTCTTTATTATCTTTTCAGAACTACTTTCAAAACATCATTTAATTAATCCAATGCATTGATTTGCCATTGTTATTACATGATTTGATTTATATGTGAGCCTGGTTTTAAATTATTACAGAGTATAACTGTAAGTCTTTTTGCGCATCTAATAATATTTTTCCATTAACACTATATACATAGGTGATGCTGTGTTTTATTTTCAGTACAACCTGGTACACATTTATTGGCATTTAAGTTTAATAGCCAATTGTTTTACCATATTTGAAATTCTATATTGTTAGAATTAAAATATGTATTTATAAGTAACATACTTACCTGGCTCCGTCGCTTCACAAGTTGCAATAGACTTGGCCGCACCCAAGTTGCTCGCCATATTTAATCAAATGAAAAAATTACCTCTCCCTACAGCTCCCACCACCCTATCCAATCACTGAGCTTCTTCTCTTCGCACTTGGCAGGAAGGCTCGTACTGTGATAGGTAAACTCCCTATAGAGGGGAAGGAGGGAGGGTGATATGGTGAAGCGACGGAGCCAGGTAAGTATGTTACTTATAAATACATATTTTAATTCTAAAAATATAGAATTTATTACCTAACATAGACTTAGCCTGGCTCCGTCGCTTCACAAGGTGCATAATCTAGGTGAATGGATGGTGGGATATAGACAATGCTGTCTCTAATGATCTCCTGTTGGGTGCAGAATTGATTCTGCAGCCACTACCGGTCCTAGTTGGCTGAGATCGGCAGAATAGAGAGATAGGTCCTTGAGGTAAAAATCGGTGATGGTGTTATGACAACGCCAGGTACAAGCTCGCAGAATCTGTTCCATGGAGGCCTGTCTGTGGAATGCGAGCGATGCAGCCATGGATCGTACCAGGTGTGCCTTAACCTTGTGGGAATCACGGAGAGGTGAAGGGGAATTTGTGTAGCACTGCAGAATCGTTTTCCGAATCCACCCGGAGATTGTGGATGGAACAATGTCTTGTTTATGCCCTGGTTTGAATGACACAAAGAGGAGGCACTTGTGCTCCCTCCAAGGCGTGGATCTTTCTAGGTAGAATCTTAGTGCCCATATTGGGCACAGGAGTCGGTCTTCAGCCATGCCATTGTTCAAATGACGGTGCTGGAATAGTGCATGAAAGTATGCATTTTGGGCCATTGCCCAATACTTGCGTTTTCGATATAAATGACGTAGAGTCACCTGTGTCCAGCCTGTGGTCCGTTGTAGTCGGGCATGCTCAAAAGCATGGAATTAGCCCCAACGTTTGCCGGAAGCAAGCGCTATGAGAAAAACTGTCTTCCATGTTAGCAGCTGATCTGATGCTTGGTCTAGCAGTTCGAAAGGTGGTTTTGTCAATGCTGACAACATTAAGGTAAGATTTCACTCTGGAAAATGAAGTTTGATGTTGCCCCTGTTCTATTTCGATATATCGAAGTAGCGATTTCAGTGCATGATTCCATCCTACTTCCACACCGAAAGTGGCACGAAGAGTGCTGGTGATTGACATCTGATAACCTGTAATGGTCGAGATGACCAAATGTTTCTCCGTGTGAAGGTGGAAAAGAAATTCCGACACTACATTCTCAGAAGCCGAGAGTGGATTAATGTGTTGTTGTTACACCAATCAGTGAAGATCCTCCACTTGGACTCATAGATCGCCAGAGTAGACTCTCGCTGGGGTCTACTGACACATGAGACAATGTCGACCGAAAAGCCTCTGCTGCAGAGGGCATCCCGGAGACTCTCCACACATGTAGCTGGAGATTGGACGGATCGCGGTGGATCTGACCTCGAGGCAGGGATAGTAACCGAGGAATGTTGGGTATCCTGAGTGGAGGTTGTACTAACATCCCTCAGAGTAGTGGGAACCAGATTGCCTGGGACCAGTGTGGGGCAATGAGGATCAGTTCGTACTGGTCCCATTGTGCTTTCTCGAGCACCCGTGGTAACAGAGATGGTGGTGGTTATGTGTATGCCCACAGTGTCTTCCAGCTCATTGACAGAACATCTACACCCATGGCTGATGGGTCTGGGACCGAAGACACAAATAGTGGAAGTTTTTGATTCCACCTCGTTGTAAACAGATCCAATAATGGGATTCCCCATTCCCGAGTCAGTGCTCGGAAAACAGATGGGTGTAGAGAACATTCTGTACCTGCCATCTGGGAAGGGCGTGACAGGATGTCTGCAAGGACGTTCAATCTCCCGGGGATGTGTCATGCCCGAAGCACTATTTGGTTGGTCTGACACCAGAGGAGTAGCTTCTTGGTCCGTCTGCACAGATGTATTGACCATGTTCCGGCCAGATTGTTGATGTAGGATACTACAGTGGAATTGTCTGACATAACCAGGACTGTCAGACCCATAAGCTTCTGCATCTCATGTTCGATGCATCTGTGAACAACTGGGTGTCCATTGGAGATCTTCCTCCGCCGGTGGGGAAAGAGGTATCCACAAGTTGCTGGTTAAAATATCGAACTTCCAATGTTGAGAGATGCAATGTTGGGCTTCGCGGTGTGTAGCCGTCCCAGAGGAACCAGTTTCTCTGTTGACGCAGAGAGACCGAGTAGGATCTGCTATGGATGAGCACATCCTCCTTGGCTTAGCAGGAATGAGTGAATTAGGGCTTTGATATTGTGATATCGATCCAGAGTTGGAGTGACCTGGAAGGAAACTAGGTCGAACTGGTATCCCAGAAAAAGGAATTTCTGTTTTGGGATCAGTTCCAATAGCTTGTCGTGAACCAGGACGCCCATCATGTGACAGAGATTGAGCACTTGTACAGTGTCTCGGAGGCAATGGTCGTGAGATGGTGAAAAGATGAGCCAGTCTTTTATGTACTGACAGAGATTAATGCTCATCATGTGTACCAGCATTTTGATCTCTGTCATAATCTTGGTGAATACCCAAGATGCTGGAGAAAGGCCAAACAGCAGTGTCCGGAATTGGTACATTCTGTCCCGAGTCTGAAATCGAAGAAGTTTTCGGTAACCTCTGTGGAAGGGTATATGCAAATAGGCATCCACAAGATCGATGGAAGTGACCCAGACGTCTCGAGGGAGAGATCGCCGAATGCTTTCCGCACTCTCCATCGTGAAGTGAGGAATCTCTAGGAAGGAGTTGAGAATTGAGAGGTCGATGACTGTTCTCTAACCTCCTGACTTCTTTGTAACAAGGAAGAGGTGACTGTAACACCCGGGAGATGTAGTGTCGCGGACTACCTCTACAAGGTTGTTTTGTTGCATGGACTGTATCAGTGACCGGAGGGTTGTGCGTTTCACGATAGAGCCCTTGTCTACAAACGCAGATGGGGTACCCGTCAAGTGGTGACACTCTCGGAAACGAAAACGGAAACCGACTTCTAGAACATTGCACACCCACTCGCTGCATCTCCTTCGTCTCCAGACATCGCAGAATAGGGACACTCGAGCTTCTACCTTCCTTGTAAGTAAAGGAGGTAACACGACCATCTGTCGTGGTATGTCTAGAGGGTAGAGCAAATTATTAATGGAGCCTTGTAGGATTCCACTTTTAACCGTTCTCCAAGTTTAAGTTCTCAAAACTACCCTCTGACATATTCTTGCCACGAAGGATTCTATCCATAGCAGAACTTTCCATTTAATGCTACACTGTTCAAATTTATATATTAGATGCTTGTGAGGAATGGTGTCGAACACCTTTGAAAAATCTTATTGCATAATGTAACTTAAATGTTAGCATCATTGTTTAGAAGTATCAGATGTAAACTATTGCAATATTAAACATCATCAAAGTAAACACACAGCAACTGTCCAGTTTAACAGGGATCTACTGGGTTACTGGTATATCCTCTACCACTGACAGAGCAATTAGTTACAGACACCATGGGTGATAGAAGGCTGGCAGTGTCCAGCCAGTGTGTTGGGGTGGGGTATACCGATTCTAGTTGTCCCAGTATACAGTCATCACAGGAGTTCGTGGCCTGAGATCTGCTAAAAGCCCAGGCAGAAACAGGCAACATTTTTACATTTTGCTTTCTTGGGAGTCCCTGAGATGCTCTTAATCTTTCTGGGAGCTGAGAGCTAACAGCACACAGTGCACGGCATAGGGTGCACGGTGGACACAAAGTGATGCCATCAGTCCATTGGACATTTTGTCCAAAGTAAAAAAGCATACAACGGTTGATCCAGCCACCATAACATCTGTTTGCAACTAGTTTGAGCCTTTTAGGTCTGCTGATCAGTTTTAGACTTTTTCAGTACAATAAAGATAATGTGAAACAACTTCAGTTGTCTGTCTTTTGCATCAATGTGTCTGTAGTGTAGTCTGGAAATGGGATGTTATCTTAGTTTATGTTATATACTGATACTCACATGCCACATTGACAGTCTGACTTGCAGTGCCCCAGACATCAGTGCTGTCTCCAGGTTTAGTGACAAGACAATACAAGGTTGTGTTGTGGTCACTGCGACTGAAGGACACTTTGTAGATGGAATGTAGGTGAAAGGTTTTGCTATTCCAGGTGGTAGTTCTTGTCTGCAGTGGGCCTTTGAGTCCTTTCCTCCAGTAGATGTCTGCTTTGGGTTTCACTCGACTCACGTCACAAGTCACCTCCACCTCAGTGTTCTCTGTCACCCGTTGACCAAGGCCAGTCACAGACACTCCTTCTGGTCTCACTGAAACAAACAGAACATTGTAGTTTAGCCAATCAGATGTGTGTGTCTGTTCGTGCGTGCTTGGATGCATGTGCATGTGTGTGATTGCCTTCATAAAAAGATTTTCCTTTTATACCACTGAAAGTGAATGCACATTTAGAAAATTGCCCCCAGTAGATTTCAATAAGCCTTGAAGTCGGACTATAGTGTGATTTTTTTTCTGTGACTTAAAGTTACAGGGTTATAATGGAAGTAAAATGATGACATGGTTAGTGGATATTTTATGCCAGTGAAGATATAACTGGAAATACGATATTCGAGTAGACTGTTTCATGATGATTGCATATATATATATTGTTTTTAGATACTGTTACAAAAAAGTGCCTTATATTCTGCTATTATTATTACCGGTCGCCGAAAGTCTTATAATCACTATATCTTTGGCAACAAACAGTGTAGAAACTTGGACTTGTAGTTGTTTTATATGTTTTGAAGTATGAAAAATCCAGTGCAACTATTATTAAAATAAAGTTATACCAGCCATATATGCATTAAAATGACTGTAGAATAGGTAAATACGTACAGCAAATTTTGGATGTAAGACATACTTTCCTGTCACATTGGGAATGATTATTAAAAGTTAAGTCCAGCAGAACCAAAATATATTAAATATCTTGTTTTGATGGAGATATGAACAATATACTAATTGGTTGTATTTTACTTTACATTCTGCTGTTTTTTCAGTATAGTTTTTCATTTTCGGTATTAGCACTTTAAAGCAATTTTACATACCGAAAGTAATATATCTCATAATTTAAATTTACATACATTTAAGTAGGACATCAGATCCGACCACTTTTTCAAAAACACTATGGATATCCCCACACACTTTGAGTGCAGCGTAAGTATCGAGTATCGAACAAAATTCAGGTATCGATCAGTATCGAACAAAACCTGGTATCGAACCAGCACTAGTTGGTATTGCACGAAGTTCCAGAACTCAGCACAGAGAGCATCATATTGATGGACGCAGGAGCTAAGTGATGTCCAACTCAAGCCTCTCTATGATGCTCTGGGTCCTGATAAGACAAGCAGCTCTACCAGAGTTTCATGCACTTACTGTTGCAGACATCACTGGACACAGGGAAAACGTAAACCTACATACTTCAAGATGTTCCTGAAAGCTCCCGACGATGTGATCAGCGCCCGTCGTGGCTTTGAGGTTGGAGTGTATCTTTCAGACCAGGTGGCTGCTATGAACAGTTCCGGTTTTCAACCCTACTGCTGTGACAGTGATGCAGGTAAGATAGCACATACTGCGTGCACACTGCCAAACCAACGTTTGTGCACAGGACATAGCTGCAGAATCCACTATGCTGGATCCTGTAGTCCTGACTAGGATGGCATGAGGATAATGACGGAACATACATTCCCACCGTTTCAGACATATCACCAGCATTTGCAGATCTGGTGAAATGTAGCAGTGCTGTGAGCAAGTGTAGGGTTAGATATTCATGTAAGGTGCACATCATGACATGAATAGAACTGTGCAAGTGTGAAGCAGCTGAAGAGACTTGCACCAACGGTCTGGTTAGAGAGGTCCAGTGTGAAGAGGAGAGTCATCTTGCAGACGAAAATGATGACTGGAGTGTCTTGCCAAACATGTTTCATATGGAGGTACAAATATATGTTGGTATAAATTGCCAATTCAGAAAATATCACAAACACATTAAATGATTAATGCCTAGGTTTGTTTACTAATTGTTTCTATTTCTGCATCATATTTACAATGACATGATATCTACAGTCATTAATGTGCAACTATACCAAAGAAACGCAAGCCAACGAAACACATATTCATACATTCTACACAAAATAGTAATGAGAAACATGTTACATACAACTACTGAGGGCCATAGACAGATAATAATATGTTTACCATAATATAATATTTATATTGCAGTGTGAACCATATTTTTTAGTCCACATAAATAAATTAATATGAAATAAGTTTAGTATAATATATTGACTCTTAAAATGTGTGATCAAACATATTTTGAATCTTACATTTTATGGCTATTTTTACACCTATACGGCTGATATAACTTAATTTTATTTTCATCAAAACAATGGTTGCATTTAATTCATCATACTTCAAACATATAAAACGACTCCGGGTTCAAGTTTCTATACTGCCTAATATATATATATATATATATATATATATATATATATATATATACACATATGCCTAATGTATAATGTTAGTACTTTATAACTGCACACCAAAATTTAACACGTGTCACACTTTTTTGCCACAGAAAGCTCAACACACTGTACAAGTAATACATAAACTTTGTGAAGCAAGTGTCACTGTGTGGTCATACAAATGCTGGATTATATTTCTTAGATAATATATTGTCCATATTATTGTTCTTTAAGAATTATTTACTGTGATGCCAGTACCTAAAGGACAAAAAAGGTTAACTGTTAACGCCTTTTGTCGTCCCGCAGTCTCTGTTTAAAGGACAAAAAAAGTTAACTGTTTCGTGGCATACACCTAATAGAGTTAATATAAAGTAACAATTTCCACATATACTCTATTTTTTAACGCCAGCGGTTTACCAGAAAGATATTTTTTATCACCCAGCCATCCAAATACTATGAGCTACCCCATCTTAGACGAAGAATGACGTCACGACGGTGAGGCGCTCTCCACGCAGATTCCCTGCATGGGGTTTGTCTGTTGTCATGAAATGGCTGCAACTCGGCAACGCACGTAACATGCTGATGACAGTAAATATAAAGTTGTCTATTATTGTTATCGCTGAAATCATCCCATCAACTGATGATACATGTCTACATCAAAGCATTTATCCTCAAAATGGACCGAGCAAAGTGAACTGTACTTAGACTGGAGGGATTCCAAACAGTACGCCCGCAAATCACCAATGTGAATCCATTGCTTCAATACTACCGGTTGTTTAAACTATTATTGCAACCGTATGCCGAACACTAAGGCATAATTACTAAAGTTTACCATAGATTTAACCACAGATTTAGATATACGTATATAAGCAGCTGCTAGATGTCACGCCAACTGAACGAACTGTCGAAGTTGTTGACCCTTAACAACGTCGCAGGAAGCTGACCAGCTTTAGCAGAGATATAGAATGCTGCGCGCTGAATGGGCAAGCCAAGTTAACCCTTCACCTATGGCGGCGTCTAGACCATCGTGGATTTCGTTAGAATTTTAGACTTTAAAGTCACATTCTGAGTAAACCGCTGACGTAAAAAAATTGAGTGTATGTGGAAATTGTTACTTTGTATAAACTCTATTAGGTGTATGACACGAAACCGTAACCTTTTGTTGCCCTTTAAGGATAAAAATATAATAACATTCATATGAGATTTGCAATGTTGACAGCAGGAGAAAAGACATTTCAAGAAAAGCAATGTTAGCAAAACAAGCTCTGGACTAGAGCATACAGAATTAGAAGAAGAAAGCAGTAAAGTTCAACACAGGGAAAATGTAGGGACAGAAACTTTTCAAATCTTGAACTATATGATTAACGTGAAAAATGTGAATTATGATTATTCAGTAAATGTACAACACTCATTACACTGTGCATGTTATTAACAAGTTCCTTTATAATTAGGTAATGTGCCGTTCTTCAGTTAAATGACAAGGATGGTATCAGAATTTTATGAACATAAATTGTAACCTCTAAATTATTACAGGTGTATATACTGTGGAACTTTGGATATAATAACGACAGGGATCAATTGTTTTAGGAAAGTTGACTAGGTTTGAGTCTACCAGAGACAATAGTTATTTATTTCAAGTAGTCACAAAAATTAATTAATCTCCAACATAACTTTTAACACCAATCCAAGCTGTTTCTGATATAATTCACATTTAAATACACATAAATTTGGAAGAGAAAATACTAAACATTTTGATCATCAAATTGTACTTTGATGTTTATTTATTTATTGTAGTTTGTGTTTTAGAATTTTATGAAAATAAATACTTATAATTTAACAAGTTTTGCATTATGTGTTACTCTAGTGGAACTACTGATCACAGAAGTCACGTTTATTCTGTCATAAACGTCACACGCACATTCAGTATTTTCTAAAAAGAAAATATTATGAATTCCTGACAGCTTGCCTCATTTAGGAATCTTCAAACTTCCATGTAGTCAATTAAGTAAGACAAAATGCTTAATCTCTCATAGCAGGCTATGAAATGGATTAAACATATACTCATTCTATATACAGCGTGTATTTGGAATAGTAGTTCTCATGGAAGTCATGGTTTTCATCACTCATTTTCCCCATGAACTGTTTGACAGGTTTGAAAACTTTTGGGCTAAATTCAAGAGTTATGTGTGACCTTTGAAATAATTTAAAACAATTAAAATCTGTTCAGGAATTTAGAAGCAGTAGAACAATATCACTACAATTTGAGTATTTTTTGTCATGCAAGTCATGAAGACAAAATTGGCATTTTGGAGGGCCCTAAATGTCTTCAGAATGTTTCAATCAAATTTATAAATATTCTGTGGAATGCCTGTGTCGAATGAGGAAAGGGTTATTATGGTGTTAAGCTTAATATTATTTTACACGTTCTGGCTATCTCTGGCTGCTCTGTAGATAGCAAACATGTGTCAAGTGTCACAGATACACTGATCTTGTGTCACTTTATATTGTTTACAAATGTCATCAAGTAACAACTTCTTGGTTATGACAATTATTCTACTGAAAACATACACTTAAGCTAATATATCCTATTAACATACAGGTTACTATCTACACTAGACAAAAAGTGGAAACTGCAGGCAACTTTTCAGTTTTAAAAACATGGATCTAATGGGATGTGGACATAAGCATAGATAGCATAATCACCAATAATGGATTAGTCACATGTCAGTGTCCAGTATCCACCAACTGGTGTAAGATCACCAAAAGGAATTCATTAGTCATTACCAGATGCAAGACTTCCTAACAGAACTGATGTTATGCAGGTTGTTTGAATTTCTGTGAGGATTTGTTTATTGTTGGGTGAGTAGATATGATGTATTTAGTGTGTTGTCAAATGTAAAGGAAGCATATGTAAGGGTATAATCTTGGCAAATGGCTTTAAAATCATCTAAATAGTATTTAGAACTTAAAAACCCTTGTTACAATTTTTTTCTATTTGGTCCCATAGTGATTTAGCAGCCATTAAAAAAATATATGTCTTATAGGACAATGATTTGAAATATACCATTTTTGGAATTTTCTGGCTTTCACGTCCGCCATTTTAAAATATGGTGGTCGTCAATGCAAATGTCACAATATCTAAAACATTGAGCAAGTAACGTTGATGATATTGGATAGCATATAGTACAATTTATACATGACCTTCAGCTGACTTTCAGGTATTTGCCATTTTTAAAGATGGCGTCCGACTAAGTTATTTATCCATATATTAAGAACTACGTAATCTAGAGCCACAAAATCGATGCCAAAATGTAGGGATTTTAGATATGATTATTTAAACTGTATTACTTTTGCCCTTTACTGAATTTCAAATATTCGCCATTATGTAATATCCACCATTTTAAAAAATGGCTTCTGACAAAATCTATTATGTTCACAGCTAAAGTTGATGTCAAAAAGTATTTTTTTTAGAATATGTTGTATTACGTTTGAATTTCAAAGACATTCAAATGTCTGCCATTGTTAAAAATGGCACCCATCAAACCTTATTATTTCCACATTGTAAGAGAGCCTATGCCATAAGCCGTTGTGAAAATATAAGTGTTTTAGGCAACATTTTTAAAGATGTAATCTAGACATTCTGTATAATGGACAGCCAATTCAAATATTAAAGTTGCATTCTGACTTCCGCCATGTTTAAAATAAAATTTTCCAGTAAACCAGCATTCCCCATACACTATATATTGTTTTCCTCAACCACCTATCAACTTATTTTCACATAATATGCCATTTTAAGATAAAAAGCAGCAAAAGACGAAAAAAATACCTGGTGGGCCCCACCAGTTAGAATTCTCTGATTGGCTTAGACCTCGATGAAGGGAATTCCAGTGAAAAGCGCTGTCAGGAGGGGGCCACACTAAAAGGCGGACCACAATTGGCAGACCGCACGGAAACGGCATACCACATTCACAAAGATGCCATCGATACGCTCCATATTTACGGCATGCCCAGTTGCCCACATACAAACTATCGCTGGCTACGCGCCTGTACGGTCAATGGGTAATTGAACATGATTTAAATAACTATGGTATTGTTGCCTAGTGGCACCTCTAGCGACTACCGTGGATATGTGGAACCGCCTTTTAGCTTGCCCCATCGTTTACTTATGTTGACCGGAGAGTTCCGATGGTTAAAATAGATCGACTTTTGGGAAACTCCAGAGCCGCTGTTTGTTGCAAACTTATATTTGATCAAATAACGTATAAATCCACAGGAAGTATACTAATAAGCAAATATCGGTCATGGTGTACATTGACTTTTCTAAAATGCGTTAAAAAGGGGAAATTATGTCAGAATGCAACTTTAAAAGCAAACAATTCATACTGTGAACTCTCGAGCTGTTCATCCATCCCTCAACGACGTCCACGTTGGCTTTAGGCACCAACACTGCCCTATGCAACTTGTCATGTAGCCACACATGATGATCATGTGACATGCACCAATATTACAAAGATTTTTTAATGCACATCTGCATTGTGTCAACTGAGTCTGGACTGGAGCTGGTGTTTCCTTGGTTTGCATGGCCATGTTGCTGGTGCTATCTAGGCTCCAGAGATTTGGGGATGAGTGAGTCTAAGACTACATCCCGTAATCAAACATTCGCCTACACCTGTGCTCACCTTATATGTTCCAACCATGCTCATGGTTATTGTGAATTTATGCGGTGTACCCGGTATGTATTCATTACACGTTTTATAATCAGTTTGATAATGTTGTGCAGAATTGGACTGTGTTGTACAGAAATGCCAAATGTGTGCTATTTGAGCACATTTCGTGACTTTTGTGTGGCTGTTTCACCTGTTCCAAGAACAGTCTTCTCTCTGCTGTCCATTGTGTCCGATGATGACATCAGTGTAGGGTTTCGTCCGTTACATGCTTTGCTCATTGGTGTGAGAATAGTCCGATTTGAGATTTAAAGCCTCTCCCGCAGTTGACACAGAAGATGATAGGGGCAGAATAATAATAATAATAGTAACTTCTTTTGCGCCAATATCCTCGAAAATCAAGCTCAGTGGCGCGACAAAACCAGGGGATTAATCAATCTCATAATCGAAAGCAATGCGTGAGTCGTCAACGGATGGATGAAGAAGCTAGGAGGCTAAGGAGGATAGGCAGCATTAAAGAGATAGGTTTTTAGATGTCGGCGGAATGAAACTATATTACCTTGTGATTTAACACTGGCAGGAAGCGAATTCCACACCGTTGGTGCGGCAACCGAGAAAGCTCGGGTCCCGGCTTTCGTTTTCACCCGAGGGATGTAAAGAGGGTTACTACTGGTTGAGCGTAGCTGTCTGGAAATTCTTGTTGGAGTTAGCATTGAATTTAGATATGCTGGTTGTGTAGATGAGAGTGCTTGATAGGCTATTGTACACATTTTGAAAATGATGCGATAGTGCACAGGTAGCCAATGCAGTGATTTTAGAAGCGGCACTGAGCGAGAAAAACGAGGAGAACGCGTGACTACCCTTGCTAAACAATTTTGGACACGCTGAAGTTTTGCTATGTCCTTGTTAGCGGTATTGTAAAGGAGGGAATTGCAGTAGTCGAGTCTGCTACTTACTAGAGCTGTGGCGATGTTTTTTTGCGACGGAAAGTGATAAAAACCGGCGGATACGGCGAAGATCACGGATATGGTAAAAACAGCAACGGCATGTTTTCGAGATATGTTGTTTGAAATTGAAGTTTTCATCAAACGTTACTCCGAGATTTAAAACTGAGGTGGCTGGTGTGATACTCTGACTCAGAATATGTGTCGGGAAAAAGCCATTGAGTTTTGCCCGCTGCGTTGAGGTACCAATGATGAGAAATTCAGTCTTATCTGCATTTAGTTTTAATTTACTATTTTTCATCCAGAGGGAGACATCTTGGAGACAATCCCTGAGCTGGTTTAGGGAGCGACAAGTATTTGGTGTGGTCAGAGAAACATAGATTTGTGTGTCATCTGCATAAAGGTGATGATCCAGGTTGTGACTCTGGATAACTGAGCTTAATGGTGTTGTGTACAGAGTGAAAAGCAACGGACCCAAAACAGAACCCTGGGGGACACCACAAGAGGTGGGCAGCATGTCTGAGAAGCAGTTACCTATTTTAATGGCTTGCCGTCTGTCAGTAAGGTATGAAGTAAACCAGCTCAAGGCTGTGCCAGATATCCCGTACCACGTTGATAAGCGTGTAATGAGAATGTCGTGGTCAATGGTGTCGAAAGCGGCGGATAGGTCAAGCAGGGTCAGTGCAGTAACTTTGCCATTATCAATGTTAAGGTTTATGTCATTGTGTACTTTTAAAAGAGCAGTTTCTGTTGAGTGAAATTGTTTGTACGCAGACTGTGATGCATTGGTTAAACCATTTATGTTGATGTGAGAAGTAAGTCGATTTGCAACAACCTTTTCGAGTATTTTGGAAATGAAGCTAAGGTTAGAAATAGGCCTGTAGCTGTTTAGATCTTCTTTTGACAGAGTTGTCTTCTTAAGAATTGGATTTACATGTGCACATTTAAAGTCTTCAGGGAATAAGCCGGAGCAGAGTGATGCATTTATTATATATGTTATTGGTTTAATTAAAACGTCAAGGCATGCTTTCAGTAGTATGGTCGGAAGTGGGTCAAGATCACAGGATTTATTTGGGGATGACATGATTATTTTTTCAACTTCAGTAGTTGTGGCTGGTTCAAACGATGTGAGTTTAGAATTTAGTTGTGGAGAGTCGGCATTTATAGTGTCTGAGGTGTGATCTGTGAAGGCTGAATGTATCAGGCTGATTTTGTCTTTAAAATGACTTGAGAAAGAGTTACACAGTGACTTGATTGATGCATGGGTTGGTAGGGAAGGAGCAGGCCGCCTGTGTAAAATCTGATTGATGCATTTCCATAGTTGTTTTGGTGTAGCAGAGTTATTTGCGACCATGTTTTCGTAATAATACGACTTTGCTTTGGACATTTGTTGGTTACATAGATGACATTGCCGTGTGTAGCGTGACCTGTCTAAGGATGAACGAGATTTACGCCAAACACGTTCCAGATAGCGACGGCGCCGTTTAGATTGGATTATTTCCGGGGTCATCCAAGGAGCTGGCGGCTTTTGTGACACAGATTTGGATTTAGCGGGTGCATGTTTGTCAAGCAATGTCTTCAGTATTTGACGGTACTGTTTGTATAGGTCTGATACATGTTCTTTAGGATGTGTGACAAGGTCGGATGTAATTATATCAATCATAAATGATGCAATGTTGATACTGTGTATGGCTCTGTAGAACATGTTGTGTTTGGACACGGCTGGGGCTATAGGAACTTTAAGATCTGCAATTACTGTGTTATGGTCCGATAAGCCATCTACAACTGTGGGTGTCTGAATGTGTTTACAAGAGGAACGAGTTATCAAGATGTCAAGCCAATGTCCATGTATGTGTGTTGGGAAATTGACATGTTGTTTTGTGTCAAATGATGCCAGGATATCATTAAACGTGGTAGTTGTTGCAGATGGTGTATCCAGGTGAAGATTAAAATCGCCCACAATGTAAAATTCTGTGTGCATGGTTGCAACATTTTCCAAAAGATCCTGGAATTCTTCAAAGAAGTTAGCTGGATGACCTGGAGGGCGATAAATACAAATGAAAACCCCACAGAAGCACGAATTAGATATGTTAAGACAGATAGATTCAAATGTGGTATAGTCCGGGCTGGTATACGGGGTTACGTTAAATAGTTTTGAAATAAGGAAACCGACACCTCCGCCTCGTCCAACTGGACGTGGTCGATGGTGGAAGGTATAGCCAGGAGGGGAGATGTCGGCAATACATGCATCTGTGTCATGCGGTCTGAGCCAGGTCTCAGTCACAGCGAGAATGTCTATTGTTTTGGAAATTATAAGATCCGTGAGAGAGGCAGTTTTTTCACGAATTGAACGAATGTTAGTGGTGGCCAGGCGGATGTTATGCCTGACCACAGGTCCAGGATTAAGACTAACATCTCCCGCTAGCAGTAAGATCAAGGCCAATTTAAATGTTGGCCTGGAACGGGGTATAGGTAGTAATTTTCGGTTGAAACACAGATTAAGGCATGGCAGACTGTGTAAGTATGTCAAGGATTCTTGTGTGGTCATGTATTTGGAAGGTGTTGAAGTTACATCCGACCATTGTGCCAGAGTGTTACACAAGGTGAAATCATAGCTTCTAGAAGCTGCAGAACAGGATAAAAATAAAACACACAGTGAGAACAATGGTGACATTTGACAAAATCTGCTCAAGTGATAAAATTAATGTAACATAAAATAATTAGTGACTGAGTGGCCAGACGTTCTAAAATAATGTAAATGTTTGGCATGGGTCAACAGCACCAACACTTAATAAATAACATTTAATAAATAAGTATATGAGAGTATAAGATCACACTAATTCTAAAATTACAGTAGTTTCTCAGATGTAAGACTAATAAATCTAGCGAGAAAAATAAATAAATAAATAAATAATGTGTTATAAAATAAATATTACATAGACATAATCAAGTGGTATTTAAAATTATTAATAAACTAAATCAGTAGTTTCAAATGAGTTTGTAAAGTGCTAAATAAGTCTGTAAAATGCTAAATGTAGAATGAGTTTTTAAAAGGCTAAATACAAATCAGTTTAACAAATCAGTTTAAAAGGCTAAATACAGATCGTTTAAATCTTCGCGCACAGCAGCCTGTGCAAAAGTAATAAGACGTTTAGTGCCCGTGCAGATGAAACGTAGAGGTCTTCACCCCCAGGGCGATACTGGGTGTAAAGGAACGTCTTATGAAAAGGCCTGTTAGTTAACAGTTTAAAAGGGCTACCCCTGGCTTTGTATGTTATTTGTAATGTAAGACCGTACCGAAGCGCGAAAAGTTAACTATATGTATTATCGCCCACTATGTTGTAAATGATTAATTTTAGCGGCGTAACTGGTGTAATTTATAAACATTTCTGCGTGTCCAAATAAAGTAGTGTGTTGGTCTTATAACTGCAGTAATGTCGAACACAAAAATGCAGAATTTAGATTAAAAATGTAAATTTGAACGAGCAGTGAAATAGAAACATGTACCACCTTACGCCACCTAGCGACCAACCCAAAGCATCAGGAAAGCCATGGCGGAGATTGTGACCATGTTGGTATTTTTGTGATATTTTTTCTTCAATATGGCTTTTTCCTTTGTGAA
This sequence comes from Oasisia sp. SBJ-2009, assembly GCA_964017155.1. Lineage (NCBI taxonomy): Eukaryota > Metazoa > Annelida > Polychaeta > Sabellida > Siboglinidae > Oasisia > Oasisia sp. SBJ-2009. Next base: position 30,397,293 of record OZ024859.1, read on the forward strand.
TAGCTTGCCTCCACTATTGTCGATCTTATGCAAGAGTCTCCCAGTGGTCTACGGTGATGTGTGTAGCCTTTAGATGTCATTTCACTACATCTTTGTATTGCAGCCGTTGTCCACCACGAAGACGTTTCCCTTTGGTTAATTATCCATAGAATACAGCCTTTGGTAGTCTGCTGTCATTCATATGGACGATATGTCCAGTCCAATGGAGTTGGGAAGCCGTTAGAGTAGTTTCTATGCTGGACATATTAGCCCGTCTCAAGACTTTGACATTTGGAATGTCATCTTTCTATGAGATCCACAGGATTTGTCGTAGATGCACTTTGAAAAGTTTCTAAAATGGCAACGATAGAGAGTGTATGTCTGGTGGATACAGTAGTGTTGGAAGCATAATTGCTTTGTACACCTTGCACTTTGTGGAGACTGAAATACCATGGTGTGACCATACACGCTTCCACAGTCCTCCAAAGGCTACAGAGGCAGCTTGAATAGGGTTGTTAATTTCCACATCAATGGTGTTGCCAGATGCAACTGTGATGCCCAGGTATGTGAAGTTGATTTTAGTGGCGTGTCATAGATTTCAACATGTGGATTGATTGAGGTTTGCCCGGGTGGTGGTTGGCAGAGCATTACAGTTTTCTTTGTGTTGATTGTAAGTCCATACAGGGTTGCAGCTTGTTCAGATTGCTTGCATATCTCTCTGATGTCTTCTAGTGTATGGGCAACAATAGCAGCATCATGTGCAAATAGTAGTTCACGAATGCAGAGTTCTCGAGTTTTTGTGCTTGCCTTTAGTCTAGCCAAATTGAATCATTTTCCATCGGATGTGGATGAAAACTACTGTACTAAGGTGCTCAGACTCTGTAGGCAGTATTGCTGCCAGAAAGAGAGTGAACAAGGTAGGTGCCAAGACACATCCTTGCTTTAGTCCATGGCTAATTTAATAAGGTTCAGTAGTTGATTCACCGATAGACACTTCTCCAGCCATACCATCGTGGAATTCTTGAATAATCTTGACAAAAGTCTCGGGACATCCATATCTCCTTAGTAAAGTCCACAATGTTGACCTGTCCACTGTATCAAAAGCTTTCGACAGGAAGACATGAAGACCATGTAGATGCTTTGCTGTTGTTCAACTGCTTTTTCCTGTAGTTGTCGTAAGTGAATATCATGTCGATTGTAGAGTGTGAGTGACAAAATCCACATTGGCTTTCTGGGAGGATCACCTCTGCAATTTTCTATAGTCTTTTCAGAAGGATTTTTGGCAGAATCTCCCCCACAGTTGAGAGTAGCAAAATGCTTCGATAGTTTCCACAGTCACTATGGCGTGACTACGGTCACCTTTCTTTTTGTATATTGCAATTATCAAGGCATCTTTAAATTGTTGTGGTAGTTCTTGACTTTAGCTGTCCAACAAATGCAGTAGAATTTCAGCAATTGAGCATGATCCTGATTTTATAGATTTGATGGCAGCTAAGATTTCTTCTAATGTTGGTGGGTTTGCCATGTCTTCCTGGACTGGATATTGATCTACTGATGCAAGTGCTTCTTCTCTAGCAGTTGCTGGGCAATTCAGTAGGTTGAGGAAATATTCCCTCCACCTAGACACAATAGCTGGTTTCTCTGTGAGCATTTGTGAACCTTCCACATCTCTAATTGGCGCAAAAGCAGTTCTCTGTGGACCATAGACCTGTTTGATTGCAGCGAAGAATCCTTTTGGAGAATTTTCATCAGCTAGCTGTTGTAGTTCATTAGCTTTCTTGTCCCACCAGGTATTTTGTATTTCTCGTAGCTTTTTTGGCAGTTTAGATTTTGCCTGCATATAGCGCAGTTTTCGTTTTCTTGTCTGTTGGGACAAAAATGCGTCATGTGCTCTATGCCTTTCCTCTAGCAGCGATGAAATCTCAGCATCATTTTCATTAAACCAATCCTGGTGTTTACTGGCTGTGTGCCCCAGAGTGTCAACAGATGTTTCATCCACTTTCTCACAAAAAGTCTCCCACTGATTACTAATCATGCCATTGCATAAAGATTCATCATGTTGGTTTCCATATGCGCCATTAATACTTTCTGCATCTCAGAATCTGCCAGTTTACTGAGATTTAGTTTTTTCACCGGTGTTGGTTCCTTCGAGGTGGCTGTGTCACCTGTTCCAAGAACAGTGGTAGCCTTATGACACTTGTCAGGAACTGCTCAGCCATGACATTGCTTGTGCCACTGTGCCAAGGTTATGCTGCCCCAGGCATTGTTTAAGGTAATTAAGAACACAGGTATTTCGGCATTCACTCGTGGGTGCAGAGCTGGTCGTGACAAGCAACAATCAATTCGCCAGATAACTGGACATCAACCAAGCCCTGCACTCATGTGGCAGTAACCCTGTGTGAGTAGTGCAAACCTGATATCGATCAAGGATTACTTCGTTGATCACCAGTCTAACGCGTCTGTAGCAATATCAGCAGAAGCAGCACCAGCAGCAACCACAACAGCGTCAGCAGACGTGATGACACCATCAACAGAGGTGACGATATCATCAGCAGCAGTGGCAACAGCATCAGCAGCGACGACAATACCATCAGCAGCGATGACGAGTGTCAGCAGCGACGATGACAGTATCAGCAGCGACGATGACAGCGTCAGCAGTGATAACGATACCATCAGCAGCAATGCCATCAGCAGTGGCAACGACAGCGTCAGCAGCGATAACGATACCATCAGGAGACGACGATACTGTGAATAAGAACTTTAAATTTGGCGGATACCTGCCTAGTGATTTAGGGTTTGTTAGGTGGAACGCCCGCATTGTACATCCCAAGAGAGATGAATTGCGGCTGATAATGGGAAACTCTAAACCTGAGGCTGGCGTGCTTGGCATCACAGAAATATGGCTGAATGTGACTTACAGTGACACTTCTGTGGCTATTTTGAGCATTGAGACAGGTCCACAGGTAGAGGTGGAGGAGTGACTGTCTACCTCCTCGACAGGGTGTTGTACAATCGATGACACAATCTAGAGAAAGATCAACTCGAGGATCACTGGTTTGAAATAAAATTTCCCTGCTCCCTCAGTGCCTTGCTGAGAACCATATATCAACCACCGGATAATACCCTTATTGACAACTGGTGCTTACTGATTGAACCCACACTAGAAAGAACTCAAGGTGAAAGTAAGTTGACATTTCTTATAGGTGACATAAACATCAACTTTATGAATGGTGTAGCCACAAATGAGGAATGGCGAGCTGTCAACGCATTCCAACTAACACAGGTCATCACATCACCTACCAGTATAACTGCAACAAGTGATACACTGATTGATCATTTCTACACGACACACCCGCAACACGTTAGAGCCAGCATGATCACCTTCCAATAGTAATGTTATGCAAACACAATTCAACAAAGACTGCTATCCCCTCTGCAATCACATATCAACAATAGAAACACTTTGATACAAATCATTTTGTACATGATCTTCATCAGATGCCATGTTCAGATATTTCTAAGCATACTGATGTTGATGATGCATTGGAAGCATGGAAGTGTTTTGGTGGTTTGTTTGACACACATGGGCCAGTGAAGCAGAGAAACGTCAAGCGCAAACAACAGGCTCACAGGAGAGATCATTGTCGCCATGCTATAGAGAGATAAGCACAGGGCAGACAGGACAACTATAAAGTGTGGCAAAACAAGGTAACCAAAAGGATCCAGACACAGACAGCGAAAGTGTCCTTCTACCAACATGTCATCGAAGAGAACACCAGAAATCCACAACAACTGTGGGCGCATCTGCGTGAAACGTGTTCACGGGACGTAACAAAAACACCATGAATCATCAGGGATGGTGAACATGAAATCACAGAACCTGAAAACATTGCAAACACTTTCAGCAAATACTTCACAAACATAGCCAGTCACTTGTGACAGCCAAGAATGTCAACCCAGTTTCTGTGCTAAGCCCTCCTGGGAGACAGCACTGAACCAGATGGTGCATAAGTGGGTGATGGCAATTGACAAATGACTTGGGAATGGGATAGTGCTGTTAGACCTGCTTAAAGCGTTTGATCTTGAGTATCCACACAGTTTTAGTGATGTGTTCAGTGACATAATATTTAATCAGCTACATCAATTTAAAGACACTGTATCTTGTTATCCACATAGAATGATCAGAAACAGACAAATTGTGTGAATGCGGCGGTACCCGGTGATCTCGGCCTTTCGCGATCTCTGCCTAAGTGATTTTGGCATGTTTCGGCAATCTCAGCCAGTGATCTCAGCCTGTTTCGGTGATCTCGGCCACAGATCTTGGCCTGTGCGGCAGTGATCTCAGCCTGTTTTCGGTTAACTCGGCAAGTGACCTCGGCCTGTGCGGCAGTGATCTCGGCCTGTTTTCAGTGTACTCGGCAAGTGACCTCGGCCTGTGGGGAAGTGATCTCGGGCTGTGGGGAAGTGATCTCGGGCTGTGGGGAAGTGATCTCGGCCTGTGGAGAAGTGATCTCGGCCTGTGGAGAACTGATCTCGGCCTGTGGGGAAGTGATCTCGGGCTGTGGGGAAGTGATCTCGGCCTGTGGAGAAGTGATCTCGGCCTGTGGGGAAGTGATCTCGGCCTGTGGGGAAGTGATCTCGGCCTGTGGGGAAGTGATCTCGGCCTGTGGGGAAGTGATCTCGGCCTGTGGGGAAGTGATCTCGGCCTGTAGGGTTGTTCCCGTGGCTTATGACTGTATAACGGAAAGACGTTTGTCAAATAACAATTTGTTTTCAGAAAAAATGCATGCCAATTTGCTGTCTCTTCAACATCTTGTAGGAGTTCTATGTTTAAAAAATAGTAACTGTGTATATCATCAGGCACGTACGCTGATCTGGGGCAAATTTAACACGCCAGATTTGCTCAGCTCCTCTTTAATGATGGCATTTGAAGAAAGGAATTAGGCATAACGGATTTCATTTGTTGTTACTCGCCAACATCAAATGGAGGCATTTCTCCCCCAAGTGTAGAGCTTTGAGTAAATGAAAGCTTTCTGCAGTCGAGCCAAACGAATATTTCATATGTGCTCATGACGTGATAACATAATTTAAAGTCATGGCTGTAAAACCATAGACAACGCAACAACAACAAGGGGGTTAACTCAGTTGCTGTGCGTTGTTTCCATGCGTCATAACAAATCAAACAAAAATCATGAAAGAAAGAATCTGCTCAATACCGCAGTGCACGAGTAGACAGCCAATTACTACGGCCTGCCTCAAAACGTTCATAAATCAAAGAAAGATGTGCCCAATATAGCAAAGCAAGTCGATTATGTTCGCAACTCCCAACGGATACAAATCAAATTTAATATAAACTATTGTGAATCAAATTACCACGCCGTCTATCCATTATCATTATTGTGTATTGCATTAATAACTTTATTATTAGGAAATAAATTAGAATTAGATCACAAATGATTGTCACAGCATCTTTATAGCATTGCAATAATGTTATGCCTTTGCGTTTGTAGTTTGATTGGCTTACAGTTGGTTATATAATTTTAAGTGTCGATTGTTCTAATAGTTAAAAAAATTGCATGATCGATGCTATTTTCCTGCTTGGAAGTCGCTTTAGGACACGCGCGTGAGTGTGTGTTTCAAACGAGGAAGATATCATACATGTTTTCTGTTTCCGATTATAATTTATGTTGTAATTAAGATGCCTCAGAGTCCTGGAATACTTTAAAATCTACGCTGCATGCAGTGATTATACCTTTTAAAGTAACGGCTCTGTGAAACACTAAACAACATTAAGGGTGTTAAGTCAATTGCTGTATGTTGTTTCCATGCGTCTTAACAAATAAAATAAAAAACATGAAAGGAGGAATCTGCTCAATAACGCAATGCACGAGTAGACAGCCGAATACTATGGCTTGCCTCAAAACACATTCACACAGCCCATAAATCAAAGACAAACAAAAAGATATAATATAGCTCAGCAACAATTGGAAGTCGATTACATTCGCACCTTCCCAACAGACACAGATCAAATATAAACATTAAGAAAAGGACTATTGCGAAACAATTAAATTACCACACATTCTACCATTTTTATTAATGTGTACTGCATTAATAACTCAGTTGCGTAGTTATAATGCCAAAAATTTAACTACGTAAAACCGGGTTCTTAGAAGAAGATTATCAAACAAAATCCATTCAAACACATTGGTTCATTGCTCAAAACTGGGGCAAAATATAAGAATGAGATCGCTGTAGATCGTCACAACATTTGTATTACATTGCTGGTTCAATAAGTTCAATGATAACACTTGGAGATTTATCAACATAGTCAACAGGGTTCGAATTTAGGGAGGGCCCGCTGGCCCCCACATTTACTGTCGGGCCCCCATATGTTGAACTCTGAGGGCCCGACTGGCCCCCAGGTCACAGAACTGTAACATTTATAAATAATGGCCTGACAACTTCCTATCCCAGAGGCCAAGGCAAAGAAAGTGTCATTATTCACTTTACCAGTAAATGATCCTGGCTGCTGCTTTGGGTGGGGGTGAAGGGGGGCAGAAGGTTGCTGCCCTTGGTCAGGGTTAAAATTGATTGACAAGGGGTTGCCGAGGTGGACAAACCTGTCGACTAGGCCAGGAAAAAAGAATTAATAACCTAGGATTGTGTTACTAGAAATAGACAGGTCTTAGACATAATCTACTATGAAGTTCTACGATGTAACTAAACTGTCATTTTCCATAATGCTATGGCAATAGGTATATAGGTACATAGGCATCAATCCTTGGTTTAAACAGTTTATGGCCAATACTGTTTTAAAGTACATGAACGGCGGTAAAAATGAAGGAAGGAACAGGACCTCGCAGTCGCTTAGGCTGTTGTAAGTGGGTGGGGGAGCATGAATAGGCAACCTCGTGTTGCCATCTACAAACCCAGGCAGCCCAAAGAGGAAGATCTACAGGTTTCAAGCAGCTCCGGTTCAGAGGAAAATTAACAACCTTCCATTGATCTCTTGAAATTATCATTAGCATTTATTAATTAAGCTGCTACATAGGCTACAGCCATTATGTTTGTGCCATGTGAACTGTGTTGAATAAAGTTATAGTTACAATGCGACTTAAATGTGCATTTGTTGCATGGCCCCCACTTTTTGTGTCGGGCCCCTAGATTTTGAAAAGTGGGGGCCCTGCTGGCCCCCACTCATTTTTGGCTAAATTCTAACCCTGGTCAATAAATAAGAACGAAATAATGACTGATCATCACAGCTTCTTTATTGCATTGCATATTTTTGCAACATGAAGAACGAAACGAAATAACGACTGATCGTCAAAGATTCTTTATGCATTGCATATTTTTGCAACATGATAATGTTATGCTGTACCATCATATCACTTCATTATATTGGTGATGGTATGGTGAGCATCACTCCCTGTACGGGCCAAGATCACTTGCTATACAGGCCGAGATCACTGTCGCACAGGCCGAGATCACTTCCCCACAGGCCGAGATCACTGCCGCACACTGGCCGAGTTCACCGAAACAGGCCGAGATCACTTAGGCCAAGATCGCGAAAGGCCGAGATCACCATGAAGCAATGCAGCGACTGGTCATTAGTGGGTTTTAGTCAAGATGGAGTTATCTACTTCAAATCCACTCAACCATCTAAGTATTCAGAATGCAGTTGATGTCAATTAAGTATATGCTATTTCATTACATAGTTGCTCAGTATATTAATTTGATATGTTTGTCACCTACAGGTGACGATATACCAGAATCACACCATTTTTAAGATAACTAAAATAAGCACCAAAACAATGCCCAAAGACAGCATCCCCAAAGTGGCACTGAGATGGACACCTCCTGGAAAAAGGAAGCGAAGACAGCCAAAGATGACGTGGCAACAGACAGTAATGTCGAGCTGAGAGAGATGGGGCTGTCATGGGGTGAGGCTCAGGCCTCAGCTAAGGACAGGACCTGGTGGCGAAACATTACTGTGGCCTTATGTCCCACTGGGGACGAAGAGGATAAGTAAGTAAGTACCTAGTCTTCAGTGCACAATAGTGGACAGTTTCACCAATATCCAATTGGCAGTTAGCCATAGTTCAAGTAGAGAACAAAGGAGTATTCTTTTCCAGCCTGTTCAGCTTTTGGGGATGCCCTGAAATGCCCTTAGAAACATTCAATCAAATACAAATTGTTGTCTCTTCCCTGTAATCACCTAATTGGTATTTTCTCTGATTATTCATATGAAATGACCAGAAACTCAGCCATGACATGTGAATGCAGCAGACAACATCAATGACGTACATATGAATTTAACTCTATAGTTGTCTAAGATATAAAACTTCTATCTTTGTCAATTCTCACTTATATGTGACAATAGTACCTTTTACCAGTAGACTCCAGTCACATCATTTCAAAGATAATTAAACAAACATCAAAACAAACATAACTTGCATACAAAATCAGTAGCTTAAATGAAGATATAGCTTAAACATGCTGGCAGCAACTGTCCAGTTTAACAGGGGTCTATTGGGTTATTGATATGGTCTAGGACCATTACAGCTATTTCCCATTATAGCTACTTCCTGTTACAGCTACATATTTTCCTGTTATAGCAGCTCGTTAAGTTTGGCAGGCAAACTAGTCCTGTGATAGATACTTATTTAATTGCACAATTCAGGAGGGGACAGCAAGAGGAAGCATTAACTATTTCAGATTACCGATAAGATGTTTTATATGAAATGTATTAATGAAGGACACATTAAAAAAATCATAAGAATGATATATAAATGTAATTGTCAGTTATTTGAAATGGAAAATATACCATAACACACTTGTGATTTTTTTAAAGACAACTACGTTAATTGTACAGAGTACAAAATTGCATTTATCAAAAAGAAATGAAATTCATCAATTATTCTAGTTATATGGTGGTAGGAAAGCATCATGTTTAGCAACCCACCACTTTTGCGAACTTGGAATTCCACCCCTCAAAATGGTTGTTTGTTAATTTGTCAGTTTCTGTGTAGACATTCCACATGTCCATGGAGATCTTTGGATCACCACCAAGCCATGTATCCACAAAGTACTCATTAAAAGTTATCAGTTGTGGACATTTCTCAGCGGAACACACAGCAAAGCCACCCACCCCTGGTGGATATTGGCTGGATGGATATAATAGTTACTGCTCCTTTATCTTGTTACATTGTAAAATCAAGAAATAGAAAAGTAGATACAACGGAATTAGTTCAATTGTCAAACTTAATTAGTAGCTATAACAGGAATAAAAAGTAGCTACAAGGGAAGATCGAAGGGAAGACACCATTGATACAGCCCCTGCCACTGCTGGGGGAGAGCAATTAGACACAGTGAGGATGGACAATGGAAAGCCTGGAGAGTTCAGGTAGACTGGTATCCTTGCCCAAGTTTTGGCTGTTTGGAGGAAACCATCTGAGACCTGAAGTACTGTGTGCTGAATCAAGTTGCCTGAATACACAATCACCACAGGAGTTTATGTAATAAGATTTACTAAAAGCTCAAGCAAAGATTTTACATTTTGCTTTTTCAGGAGGTCCTGAGATGTCCTTGCAAGAGACTAGTGAACTACAAATTTCTAGTGTACAATCAAAATACCCTCAGATATGTCTATGCAAAATAAGAGGAAAAACTTCAGATTTTTTTAAATAAAATAGGAAACTTAAAATGTACTATTTTCAGACCCTAAAGACCCTACAAGAAATTAAAATGTGTCAATCAAATTTATATTTTGTATGCACAGTTACAGTACCCTAAGAAACATCTATGCAAAATTTGAAAAACACATCTTCCACTGTTTCTGGTTTCTGAGAGCTAACAGCGCACAGTGGATGGTGCATGGCGGACACAAAGTGATGCCATAAGTCCATTGAACCTTCAGAGCAAAGGAATAAAAGCGTGGCAGGCATTAAAGCAGATGAATACACACATCATACTCACAGTGCAGGGTTTGAAATTCATCTAAGGATATCCACAAGCAAAACCAGTATCCCTTATGGCGTACCTTTGGTGCTGGATTGGTGCTGGGAACTGTGTTGTTCTCTGCATAAGCAGCTCCAATCAGTGATATAATAAGGAAGAACAATCTCAGCTTCCAATTATACACTGACTATGCCCAGCTATACATCAAATTTGAGATGACTGAAATCAACAGATTGTTGTCACTATACTGAATTGACATAAACGGTCGCACTAAGTGTTACCATCATGCAACAACTGAGCGAACCACAACATCAATGTGATCAAAATTGGTGACTGCAACATAACGCCAAGTCCTACTGACAGAAACATCGGCGTTATATTTGACATAGAAGTGTCAATGGTCAGTCATGTAAAACATGTCTGCTGCACATCATAAGGAACACTGCATCGATCAGATCATGCCTCACCCAAAAATCCACAGTCCGCCATAGTCTCTTGACATATTGAGAATTGATTCCCAGACTGCCTAATATCCAAGACACAAAGAGTGCAAAACGCTACCGCTAGACTAGTAGTCCACTCCCACAGATCACTCCAGTTCTCATGAAACTGCACTGGCTTCCCATGAAACGACATGTTCACTACTCAATCCTGCTACTGGCATTTCGTGCACAACATGGTCTGGTGCCACTTTACATCTCCGACCTACTCGAACAAAGAGCCACAAGAGTGTTGCACTTAACTTTCAACAATGATTTGTATATTTTGTCATCTCGCAGCTGATGGGGAGACAAGAATTTCTTTAGTATCTGTTCCATGACTGAAGAATTGTCTTCAAGTTGAGATGAAGCAAACCTGTTGCATTGTGACTTTTAAGAGTAAATGTAGACTACAGTCAGTTTATTAAATTTTTATTAATTATTAATTTTTACTTATTTATTATCTTGTACATGTTTTTAGATTAACTTTACAAAATGTCTTCACACATTTATCATCAATGATGTCTTCACACATTTATTATCAATATACCATTTATTTTAATAATCATCTTTATGGAAATACTTGTGTCGAACTGTCAATATGATCTCTTTCTGCTTAGTGCTTAGTGCTTAGAAATGTACTATGATTATGTGAAATGTGAAACAGACAATTAAGTAATGCTTACAATACTAACAGACAAAAAGTATTTGCAATTTCACTTGTTGTTGCAGGCTAGCGGACAAGCAGCATTTTTAGCCCTGCAGTGGGCAGCTGCTAGGCGAAACATGCAAATATGAGCATCTAGTTTTTGGGAGGCCCACAGGTGTCCTTAGAAACATTCAGTCAACTACCAGTGGGGTACAAATTTTGTGTGAACTACTTAATAGAATGTAGGATGCATATGCAAAATGTGAGAAAAAGTTAATGAACAGATGTGAATAAACAGGCAAACTGTGAACATTTACCTGTTTGCCTTACTTAGCTCTAGGAGGCCTTTAGAATTATCCAATAAAATAAAAATGTCTCAGGCATAATAGCAGTGGTATAAGATATGTCTATGTCAAATTAGACAAATAGACCCCTAACAGTTTCTACATATGGGAGGTATTGATGGACAGAGGACACAGCGTGATGCCATAAGTGCACTGCACGTGTGGTCCAAAAGGACTAAACAACGGGGCAAGTGGCCCTGAAGTCCTTTGGACTATATATAATGAGTTGATCATTATGAATTAAATGTGTTTTGGTGAATCATAGTCACCACCTAGGCTCTTCACTGTAACCACCTAATTTGTATTTTCTCTCGCTATTCATATCAGATTACCAGCTAAATTGTGTGAAAACAGCAGATAATATCAATGAAGTGTATGGTTTTTCACTCTATAGTTATCCAGGATGTTAATTTTCAATGTTTGTTAATTGTCACTTCATGGTGACGATATCTCTTTAAGCTTAATCAGTAGAAACTTTAATAATTGTGTCATATTAGATTTTGAAAACGATTTTTATGTGAAATTAGTAAAGTAGGGCAGGCATACTAGTAGATTCAGTGCTATGATGTATGTGTAGTGTAACAACGCATGTTAGGCGGAGTTGAAGAAGAAAACTAGCCACAGGTAATATTTTTAAATAAATAAAAATACATGTATCTATATATAATTAACTAAAATGACCTATTAGTCATAAAATCATAAAATACCATACACACTTTGCAACAACATTAGTGATAAATTAATGTAAAGGTATGGTTTATAGTAATAAATAATTAAAATGGTTAAATAATTAAAATATAACAACACACACATTATGCATGAGAAAATATTACTCGAGATATTATTCTACTTATGAATGATAATAATATTAACATGTTATTGTTTTAGTTATTATTGTTAAAAACATTGTTGATGTTATATAAGTGTGCATGCTTGCAGGGATGTTTATAGAAATATTGTTAAAAAAAACAATGCGGCATATAAGGATAGGGCGAATCTGGAATTTCATTTGAATAGAATATCAAATCGAATATCCTTGACATTTTGAATACGAATTGAATATTGAATCGAATACGAATATGCAGTGGCTTCAAATTCGATTTGAATACTGAACGGTGTCGAGATGTCTTGCCGGGATGCGGCGTCATCCAGTGGCCATGGGCACAAGTCTGGGCCGGAGTCGTCGGTATCGTGGCCGATCATTTTTTTTACATTCTGACCTAACCATGAAAACGACTTCTTACAGCCGCCAAAGTTATCATGACATATCTTATGTACATATACACACACTAGGTTTTATGTTAACCCTAAAGTAGCCATAACTCTAACTAAGCCTAAGCCAATTTAAACAAATCCTAAACTTACCCGATACCCTTAAACCTTAACCTGACTTTGTTAATAAAAGACCCCTCGATGCAATACCAAAATTATGGTAGGACTAATCGGTAAGCTACACGTAGCGACCACAGATGACGATGACACCGCGTTGCCGGCAAGTTTTATGTGAGTTTGTTTTTTGAAGTTTATTTGTTTAAGTAATGTTAGTGATTTTATTTTGTAACCTAGTGTGTGCATATAAGATATGTGAGGAGTAGTTTGGCAGTTATAATCTTTTTCATAGTTAAGTCAGAAAGTTAAAGATTGCCCTGAACCGTGGAGGACTTGAAGGAATATATTTGAGCTATATTCGTTTATATAGGTGTGACATTTCTAATCGAATTGCGGGAAAATGTTCGAATATTCGAAATTTTGAATAAAAATCGAATATTCGTCCCATCCTTAATAGACACATGTATTTTTATTATTTATTTTAAAATATTACCTGTGGGTAGCATATTTCTTATTGCATATTATTTTTAATAACACTTTGTTGTGAAGCGCCACCAATAAATTATGGATTTGGCACTACATAAATTAAATATTAATATATTATTATAAGATCATAGTGATTATTATTATATTACTTATAATTAATTAAACTATTTCAGGCATGTGAATGCAGTAAGAAAAGTTTATAAATGTTCGCTAACTCATAGTATATAGTGATTTTAGGATAACTGTGTAGCCACCAAAGACATTGAGTTGCTGTTGCTGTCGAGATCTGCACGTTTATTTTGAAAATTTTCTTCATTAGAGGAATCCAAGTGTTTTTTTGTAACATAGTGTACGCATATGTATGTAAGATATGTGAGGAGAAGTTTGGCAGCTGTTGGTGGTCATTTTCATGCTTAGGTAAGAAAATAAAGTATTATAATATTATGCACAGTTCACACCGACCAAGTCGACTCCACCACACCATTCTGTTTCTAAAATGGAGTAGTCCACAACATTTTGATGGCTATGTTATATTTTTTTTGGTAAACCACTGACATAAAAATATGATTATTGTTGGAAGTTGTCACTTTTTAGTAACACCATTACCATATCACCAAAGTAGACACTTCAAAAAATTCATAATCATCATAGGATATTGGAAATAAGCTTACATGAAAGGCCAAAGTTATTGCAATTTAAAGACGGGAAAAACTTGTGTATCTCTTATAATGGTAAAATGAGCTCATTTCTGTGTTTTCTGTTGATAAATAGTTTAATAAAAGTGACTTTAAAATGGCATGACTTTGTCATTTATATAACTATTAAAATACTATTCCAAACAAATTTCATAATTACACAACTGGCAATGTTCTACTTACTTCTATGTTTTGACCACCCATTGATAAACCAGACCAATTGCTAGCACAGGTGGCTGGTGTTATGAAGTCGGCAAAATTACCGAAGCTGAACATCATCAAGAAAGAACAGCAAGCCCTGGTGGAATTGAGGAAAGAAAAGAGCATAATGATTCTACCGACAGACAAGGGGAAAGCAACAGTCATAATGGACACTGGTGAATATGAACAGAAAGTTATAACCATGTTATCAGATGACAAGACCTGAGAAATTGAAAAAGATCCTACTCCCAAATATAAGAGGAAGTTGGTGTCCATTATAAAGAAGCTGAAAGAGGAGGACAAGATCACAGATGAACAGTACAAGTACCTGTATCCTACAGAAGAGAATGTACCAAGAATGTATTGTACTCCCAAAATCCATAAGCCAGACAACCCCCTTAGACCGATAGTTGACTACACAGGGTGTATAGGGTACAACGTGTCCAGATCATTGGTGGACCTGCTAGCACCTATTGACAACCCACAATATCACAAACTCAAAGCACTTAGCTACTGAAATGGCATGTGTGATGATCGAACGAGATGAAATGTTCCTGTCACATGATGTAGTGTCTCTGTTCACCAACACCCCAATTGATGACACATTACACATCATCAGGAAACGACTGGAGGAGGACTCAACACTAAAGTTAAGGACAAAGTTACAGGTGGGGGACATTACGGAGTTGTTGCAGTATGTCGTCACAACAACATAATTCAGCTACAGGGGCACTATTTACCAACATAAGTTTGGCACAACCATGAGAAGCCCAGTGTCATTGGTGATAGCCAATCTATTTATGGAATGACTGGAACAACAAGCCATGGCCACAGCTCCAGTAACGTGTCAGCCCAGACTATGGAAGCCATACATGGATGAGGTAATGGAGATCATGAAGAAAGGGTGTGAACAATAATTGACAGGGCACCTCAACACCATTGATACCACATGCCAAATCAAGTTCACATACGAAAAAGAGAGTGAGGGGTCACTGCTTTTCCTTGACACACTGATGGTACGGAAAGAGGATGGGACGATCAAATCCCTCATGTATCGGAAGAAGACACACACCGACCAGTATCTGAACTTTAGTTCACATCACCTGCTACATCAGAAACTGGGAGTCATAAAGACACTATTACACAGATGCAACAACATTGTCACGGACCTAGAGGACAGACGGAAAGAAGAAGAGTACATCACGATGTATGGTTACACTACCATATGTCCAAGGTGTGACGGAACCGGTACAGCATATCCTAAAACATCATGATATAACATCATATGTCAGACCACACAGAAACATCAGACAAATACTGGTGCATTCAAAAGACAAAGTGGAAGACAAACACAAGACCAATTGTGTGTACCAAATTCCATATAAGACATGCAATAGGTGTTACATTGGTGAAACAGGAAGAACATTTGGTACAAGACTTGAAGAACATTGAAAAAGTTGAAACCATAACATCTAGATGTTTTACTCGGGAGGCAAGGAAATGTTCGACAAATGTTGAACACAAATCAGCCATAACCGACCATGCGGACAGACGCAACTGTGTGATAGACTGGGAGGGTGTGAAAGTGGTGGATAAAGAGACGAACAGGTGTGCGCATTGGATAAAAGAAGCCATCTGGATTAGGAAGACGGAACCAACTATAAACAGAGACGAGGGAGGCTACAGACTAAGTCACATGTAAGACAGTCTGCTCGCCACGCCATCTAGCGAGCAGTGACCACTGAACATTCGGTTCCTGAAGAAGGCCACCAATGGTGGTCGAAACGTAGAAGTAAGTCGAACAGTGCTAGTTGTGTAATTATGAAATGTGTTTGGAATAATATACTGCCAACTTGATGAACATTTTCACGAATATTAAAATACTGTTTGCAGTATTTTTAAAGACACTGAATTGAGTAACACACTTACAATATTAATTTGTTTTCATACTAATTAATTCAGTTAATTAGCTAATATTAGTTAAGTAATGTACCAAGTTAACAGACCAAAACATTATAATTAAGACCAGCAGAGTCCATAAATATGAAGATAGTTATACATATTACGCAGTGTGCATAATCACATTGATCATGAGAATAAATATATATTAACTAGTCATAAATAAATTAATAAATTAGTTAATAGGCGATAATTAGCAGGCAACCTCGACAGAAACGTTTTTTTACAAAATGCCACAATGTCCATGAATATATGTTTATAATATTATATAAACATAACATTTGTAAAATCACTTTTCTTATAGTAAGATATATAAATTAAACAGTTATGTAATATTAATAATAAACTAATTAATAAATCAATATAGAATTAGTAGCCGTGCTTCGTATAGATGTACACATGAAAATTAGAGGAAAAACTTCAGAATAAAATAGGAAAACATACAAATATAATTTTGTTAGAGCCTAAACACCATACAAGGCTTATAAATGTGTCAATGAAATCTACATATCTTGTGTATAGTTACAGTACCCTAAGAAATGTCTATGCAAAATTTGAAAAACAGATCTCAAAGGTTGCTGAGATCTGAGAGCTAATGGCAGTTGGCTGATACAAAATGGCGTCATAACTCCATTAGGCCTTTGGCCTAAAGGACTAAAACAATCTGGTCACATGGATATGGTATGCTAATCTTGTATGAATTCCAAAGGTCATGTGACACAATGCATTTCATTTTCACACACAACTGTCCCAAAAGTTGTATATGTTTGCATGCATCTGGTATATACACTGTACAGGACATAATTTATCATATTAATATATATATATATATATACTAGATGTATTAGGATTCATTATGTCATATCATTATGACTTACAAACTCATCCAATTTTTGGTGTTCTTGAACCCTTTAATTTTTGCTAGAACTGGCATACCATTGTCAAACAAACTTTACAAAACAGTATTTTGTCATGCTGGGTGACTAAACCCAGTCTCCTGCAAGCACGTGCCATTCAAAACTTTGCTGAATAGTTTTCATTGTTCTGAATCTAGAGTATTCTTCATTCACAGTTAGTTTCTCCAAGTCTATAATCTTTACAAACACTTTTACTTTTCATCATTTACTGTTCTGTGAATGTCAAGTTTACGACCATGTCCAAATATGTACAGACAAATCTTTCAGACACACCAGATTTCTTGCTGGGAAGAAAACAACATGAAATTATTACTGTACATTTTTAATGTATTTAGAATACTCACAATTCACTATTAGCTTCTTTGAGTCTTGTTGACTATCAACTTCGCACATATACGTGGCTTCATCTGCCAGAGTTGTAGAGTTGATGTAGAGTTGATGAACATTTCCATCCAGTCGTCCCACACATCTGTCAACCAGGTCATTGTATGCTCTTCCTGAATTGCTGGATCGCTTGTAGTAATATACAACATCACTCCCTTTGTACCATCTCAACCTCCAGCCATTGTCAATGAAGACTGGAAGTGTACAAGTCATCAAGGCTCCATCTCCTTTCCAAGTCTCAGACGGAACATCCACTCTCACAGTGTTGACTTCTCCCGCATTGGTACATACTGAAAACACAATGGTATCAGTTCAGCATTACAACAATGTGCAATAAAATATCTCTTAAAATGTACATTAGTGGACAGATATTTCCCTTTTAAAAGGAAATTGCATTTGTAACAAACTGTATTTACCTCATTTATAAACACTTCCTGTTTGTTCAGTTAAATCAAATGAAAAATTTGAATTGGTAATATGACAGTATTAATTATAATAGACAAAATGTAGGTCCCACCAAATAAAAACAAAAACAACATTGCCCCATACTCTACTTCCAAATGCCATTACAGCTCATATACAGATGATGTGAACTACTTATGCTTTACCTACAAAAACACCAAGTTGGACACCACACAATATCATTAATTATCAAATGTTTTTTATTCCTTTTGTACTGAAATACATCAGCAATAACAGCAATTGTATAGCATCCCTTTGAGGTAAGAATTTAAGTTATGCAATCAATGCTATTAGGTTAAAGTACAATAAACAGTTTTTCTTTTAACACAACATACCACCGTTGCTGAGTCTAAAACACAATCTCAGTGAGTATATATTAGTTTATTATTATATTACTCACATATGTTGGACAAATGCAACTGGCCATGTATAGTTATTTTTTCTGATAAACACTAGATCCAGAATTGATCATGCATACTAACTAATATATTTCCAAACTGAATTAAAAATGCCTACAGGGATTCAGGGAAGACAACTTTTGGACAATTTGGGGAGTTGGAAAACGTGTGTATTGGTAAACAGAACTTAGGATAGAATTTGGCAACAATTGTGGTATTTCAATATCAACTACTATACGTTTGGTATATATGTTATAATTTACTTTATCTTTATAATACTGATAAACTAACAACATACAGATGTAGTATTGAAGTGCATCTTCCATCATGGGATGGTCACTGACTGGTAATGTGGCTTGAATTGCATTTAGACCAGGCAAATTTCATGAAAATGTGCATATTTAAAAACCTGAAGGCAAATCGTGTTAATTGATGGCATACATGCTATTTAGGAGCATTGAGGGGTGCTGAGCTCGAATCTGCTGTATGCCCGGCTCAAAAGTGGCTCATACGCCCTAAAAATTTAAACATCCAAGATGGCCGCCACCGCCGTATTAAAATTCGTAAATGTTCATATATTTTTTACTAAGTATGGTAGAAACAAGAATGAAGTATGGTTTTCTATATTTTCTAATATGAGGAATCCAATGCCATACTCAGAAGTGTAATAAAATAAATACACACTACAAAAACAATTGAAATTGTTGAAAAGAAAAGTGATTTTTAAGAACGAACAAGCTTCAAGCAGGTAACAACAACTAACTTTATTTTTCTATCACTCACACGAACAAAATGAACCCACTTGGTTTAATTACATAACATACACATATTCATGAAGTGATCTTCATATCATATATGATGATATATATACATATATTTGTATACATATAGTTATACAGGTCTCATGATATGAAACATTACATTTAACATCTAATATCAACATACACCCAAACTTGATCACAGGTCGTTCAAATGTTAAAGCCTGCATTTTTAGGTTGATCAGTCTACATGTGAGAATTCAGTCCCGGTCCTCAAGGTCGTTCATGTCGTCGTGAATATTTCGACAGACGTCAGCACGTCTATTACAAGCACACATTTCGATGCATTCCATGCAAATTTTCCTACAGCTGCAGCATTGGGTAAGACTTCCATTTGTACAGCTACATGATTTCGGTATCGGCGGCAGAGATAGGCGCCGTGGGACTAGCTTACCATCCAGGTGCATCCATCCCATTTCAGTGACAGGCAGCAGTTCAGGACATGGGAAGTGTGCTTGGTTCCAGACACTTGCTTGATAGTGTGCTCGCATGATGTGGAACTTTGTTGTATCTGAGGTTGGTGGGAGAGTTTCGTGTGCACGACCGATACAAAACAACTTCACACGAGCTTTGCTGCATGTGTCAAACTCTGGCACGCCGTATATCTTGCAAATGAATTTCTCGGTGGGCATCACTAAGTAATCAGTGAGAGGGCCCTTGCCAAGGCCAATCATGTCAATGTGATGTTGTTGGAACACTTGCCGGGCTGTTTTTACCGTGACCACTGAACTGAGACACAGTATCACAGCCAGTAACAGCATGGAATGCTTGTAGGGTGTTCCACTGAAAGGTTCTGGTGGATCTCATGTACTGGGAAATATTATGGAGCCTTTGATGTTCCAGCCTTCATGTAGAGTCGTGTGCAATCTATTCTGCTATATATACAACTATCGTGTTCATATAAGCATGAATCTAGTGCAGGATTAGTCGAGTATCACCTCCTTCATGAGCGGCTCGCAGAGAGGAAACATCAAGATCTGGGTCAGATGACTTGACGGTAGTTGATTCGCTGAAATCACCTGCCACTACAATCACTGGGCTTTCTGTTGAGTTATGTTCAATCAGGTGGGTTGAAAGCAGTATTGCGAGATCTGCTTTATTTTCCTCAAGTGATGTGAAGCTAGACCAGTCTGATGGGAGAGGAACCGTTGAATCGTTTTCTATTTTACGACGTACTGGCCGGTGGCACTGCTTTCGTTTGACTCCTGTGCCTGATTCGATTGGTTCGTCTGGATACCTGTCAAAGACCATGTCAATTCTCTGGTATTTTACTCCCGTCTTTAACCAAGTTTCTGTGAAGATGTTTGCAAAGTCACCAAACGTCTTTATTCCCGGAGACTTTCCATGTGCCATTACAAGTGCTTGGTCATCAATGAGCAAACAGCTGGCTTCATCGACTGCGACATTTGATGATGTTTCAATTTGTTACATCAGTATGTTTGCTAACACAGACTTGTTGGTGGAATGTAGACTGCCATATGTTGTGGCCAGAGAGAGTGGGATTGCCATAAGTTCATGTTGGAGGATGTTCTCACGGTTTACATTGCGTCCAGCTCGATAAGCTGTTAAGAGTCTCTGCAAAATGTACCTGTCTACTTTGATGGTGTTTTGCTTGCCCTTGGAAACTTTCACAACTTCATACAGCAAAGCAAATGTCTTGGCTTTATTCTTTTGAATAGGTGCTTTCAAATCCAGGTGCATGTCACTGTCGGAAGGCTGACACAGGCATTTGTCAACAAAGGTTCTCATCTGTGACAGGCCAAGACTTTCTGCAGCAAGCAAGGATTCTTGAATCTCTGGTGTTACCATATCTTTGTTGATTATATTCTTCAATGTGGCATCACTGTTGTGCAGCACACCATGTTTTCTCATGGACTGAACTAGCTTCTGTTCATCTGAGTCGTCATTCTCCATGCGACGTTTTGTACACTCATTGTGTGTATATTCGTCATCATTATGAATACGAATATTCATCATCCGCTGTAAGATTCATCATGGCTGTTGTCTGAGATGTTATGACTGTTCTCAGATTGTATGACAGGGTCCATCTATTGGGTGCTGAGGTTATTCTCGTTATCCCGACTAAGCCACCACTTTTCTTTCCTGTAGCGTATAGCCATTGTGTGCTTTGGTCTGATGAGACCTGATTGAAGCGTTGTTCGGTTTGTTTCACTATGAAGTTGCCTTCCTGAAACTGTAAAAGGACTTCTGGGAGAGTCGACATCTCAGCCAACACAGTACCCCATCTGGAGTAGTTGATATGATCATACCTGAAGAAATATGGCAACACACGCATGAAGGAATATAGTCCTGGACCTGCCCTGTGTATAGGCCCGTAGACATTTCGTACTTGATAAAGTTTGACTGTTGATTTGAGTAACATATAAATATGGCTTTAATATTCTACTAGGTGGAAATTTCAAAAACTGGATACGTGGCGACGACCATTTTTCAAAATGGCTGCCAAATTCAATATCCCTGTATCTTAATAAATACGGCATGCAGAGCAATAATTGTGGTATATCATTGTATGTTTCAGGGGACTCCGATTTCAAATATGCAATTCTTTGGCTCCGATGGCAATTATATCTGCCATTTTTAAAGATGGCGGTCGTCAATACAAATGTCCCCATATCCCAAAAACTACGTCACCTAGAGCAATTTTATTGACGTCTTGGTGGATAGCGATATCAAATATGTTATTTGTTACCTTCAATAACATAACAATTCACGCCATTTTTAAAGATGGCGTCTAACTCAAAGCCCGTTATGTCCGTATCTAAGAAATACGGTATTTAGATCCATCTTTCACCACATCTTAAGTGCTTCATGTCATCGAAGGGTGTAGCAGATGTAAAATGGAGACCTGTTTTACCCACTGTTGACATTAGTTATAAGTTTGAGACGAGTTCAAAGCCGTATATATGTTCCCTATTATCGCTCAGTATACATGAGATCCTATGGCAAGACCATTAATCGATGTGTCATCTTTATATAACCAAATGCCAATATAATTATGAATTTCATGTATGTTTGAAAAGTGTCATCACCAGAACACATTACAGATGGAAAGGTGCATGTGAAAAACATGTTTATAGGTTAAAGCTGCATCACTCAGGCCAGGACTACCATCGATCTATATAGATTATCAGGTACTGAGCAATCAAGTGATGTTTCAAACCAGGTAGTAATTGCCTACGAGATATATCCCCACTGTTATAACTATCACAAAAGAGAAGTAGTAATGAGGTATTTGTTAACAATAAGCCAAGGTTGCCTCATTGGTTGAATACATTTCTATTACATATACCAACACACAAGTACATTACCCTAGCTATTATTATTTAAAACTTGTTTGTTTCTTGTCTTGCCATATTTCAAATAATTGAAAATAAACATGGCCATGAACAAATATACATATATTTGATGTACTTGAGATACTTCACCTTCGGATTTTTCTAGTCTGTTCCTGCCTCTCCTGAACTTAATGTATTATTTACATATTGGGCAAGACCGTCGAGCTACTTTATTGTGGGGAGTTTAGCAGGAAACGTATCAGTAACGTAGCAGAGCTCAAAAATGACATTGTTAACAAAATAATAAAGATTATCGGACCTGACTGCATTCAAGTATCACAATACCCATGCATATGTTATAAACGATAAACTGGTATACACAATCTCAGGCCCATTTAGGAGGAACCCAGGGTAACTGGTGAGATAAACAAACTATCAGAAGCAGCCAACAATCTGTCCACACATAGCACAAGCTCTCCCCTACCAGGATCCGTGTTTATTCGGAATAGATTGATTGTACCACATGTGGGAGTAATAGGATTCGAGAACAAACGAAAAAAGTGAGGGAAAAGTTCAGAATGTGTAAATGGTTAGTTATCAAGAAACGTCGTCATAATCTGCTTCGGGGATAAATTTAGAATTAAATATTTCATGTTGTCCCTTTAGTCACTAATAAATAACATGTCAAGGTATACTGGAAATAAATGTGGGTAGCTTAATTAGTAAAATCGGCTCTTTGGCATCGCTTTGAAGTTGGCTGTCCGTGTTGCGCGATACCGAGCGTATGCACGCACATAGTGTATCTAATGTATATGTTATGGTATTTAATTTGTTCGCTAAGTGCTCTAGTTTATTTTGTTTGAGCATGTGACAAGTGTATGGTTCAAAATGGACAGAAGTGACAATGTTTGTAAACATTCTTTTGTTTTTATGCAATAAAAAATTAGAATACATTTTCGGTACCCCGTAAAAAAAGAGTAAAGCGGTCATATCATTACTTGTCATTCTAAGGGGAACTGCTTGTACACTGTCACCGTAAATGCAGGTACATATATAATGAACAATTACCTTTTCAATGGAACAAACCTGATGCGGATACTGTCTTCTGTAGTCTTCATTAGGATGTTTAAAATAGGTATACGCTCGGTATCGCTGAAAAGCATTCTTCACTGGTATTTTCAAAATAGAAAATACTTGTTCTAAGGGGCATTTGTTTTATTCTGCTCGGCCTCGGCGTGTTGCCCTGAGACAGGTATGTGCACTATTTCCCAGTCATCGCCATTTCTAAGGAAACGCTGTTCTCATTTAACTCAGATGTCGCCATTGTGGCAAGAAGTATATTTTTAACCAAGTAATTGTCATATCGATTATTTTATAATGTTCGGGATGATTAAAACGTCTTCCTTTCAGCTAATGGACGCCATCTCGAACTGTTGGTCGTCTATTGTTGGTCGTCAAGTGACAAAAGACAATAGTTTTAGTATATACACAGTGGTTCAGTAAATATTGGACATCAGACAAATTTGTTATACTTTGTAATGATTCAATAACAGGCGGAGATCGCGTGAAATTCTACTCTTAACCAAATTAATTATGTGTAGGCATCGAATACATTCCGCTAATCACAATAACACATAAACAACTTATTCTACTAATGTGCTTACTGCTACAATAATTTGCTGCATTAGTAAGTGATAACCACGGCAATAACCTCATCGACAAACTAAACTTGTTTAGTACAATACTCATATTCTACGAAAGCATGATATGAACTGAACATGTCCTTTATTCAGCAATGTGTGCAACACAGCCAACATGTTTTTACTCTTCGATAGTTGACACCATCTGATCATTTGAGACTATTGTCTAAAATTGTAACGACGGCCATTGCTGGAGCTTGCTTCACGTGGATCTTCCTCCAACTGATCCCGGATGACAGCGACAGGGACACTTCTCCACCCGTCGCAGTTTGGGTGAAATATCCGCCCCTTCATAGCAACATTCATGGTAATATGAGCTGCGCTGCCTCTCACCATAAGAGGGTTGTCCACTGGCACAATGGCGTGCGCCTCCAATAAGCCATTCACTGCATGTGGCTTCCGTCAGAAGCTTACATTTACCTCTGATATGTCTGATTTGCTCGTACTGTGTGAAGGCCCTGCCACAATGTCCTCTGAATTCTGGGAGTTCTCTCATCAGTGTTTAGGAGAATGTGTCAATGTCCTCCACCACTTCAATTTTTGCTCAGGGTGGTCTTGCATTGCACGTCTTTCTTGATCCACAGTTTATATTTGATTGGTCTTATGCAGTCCCCGTCATTCAGTTTCTTCATTATAGTTTCATCACTCATCGAGGTTAATTCAGGTAAGAACTTTGGCAGTACTTTGGAGGCATTCGCCATCATGGACATGTTGGCGTGACGCTGGCATAGGCACACGTATCTCTGAGCTTGACATTGGATGGTCTCCCTCTGCAGAATGCAGTAAATGATATCTTACTCTCGCTGAATTCAAGGCTGAACTTCCTGTAGATGTTTTGCTTAGTGTCTGTCGGTGAGAAGAATTCTCATCCCCTGATTTAATAATTCATTGCTGTTTTCTGATCTCCTATGAAATTCCGCTACCGACATCTTATCTTCCGTAATTTGGCTATTGCCTTCCTGTGTCTCTCCCTTTCTTCTGGTAATGTCAGCAGTACGTTATTTTTGAGATATTTGATTTGCATACGCTCGGTCTCGTGTATACGCTCGGTATCACCACACGTATAAACATCATAACATATAGAAGAAAAAGATGGCTGCATTTCTAATTTATCATTGTCACATACCTTAAGTAACACCAGACAAATATGTGAAAAAAACGTCCACTAATATTTAAAACTCTCTCCAAAATCAGTGAATCTATGTCATTCGCTCGGTATCGTCAAAAACTACCCCACGTCGAAATATGAGACTATTATATTTTACTACAGGATTAAAAAATTTGGGAGGCCAATTTAACCTTTACAGGTGTTATCTAAATGGAAGTATCAACATACAGATACAATTAGTATTTTTATACTACATTATTTACCCTTGCATACGCTTTGTTGAAAATTTGCATACGCTCAGTATCGGCCAAACTACCCCACCATATATACTCTTCCTGCGGCGCGCCCATTCAACAAAATGCTGATATTTTTTGAAGACTCTATGTCGAACTACACACCGATAAATGGGTAAATAAACCACACACCTGTGATTATTGGTTAATGCATAATTCGTGTTAGTATAATAGTACTACAGAAAAAACCTCAAAAATGAGTCAAAAATACCCTTTATTTGCTTGTATCTTCCATAATTTTGAAGATACACATGTAAAAGTTGGGTTCCCATTGTACCTGTCACTGAGGCGGTTGCCATGACCACCATTACAATGCCGTGCTGTATGCTTTTATAATGGTTAGATTACAAAAAATGTTTGACGACGTTTCGTGATAACTGACCAAATACGAGAAAGCGCAGTGAAGTTTCTAGATGCAATTAGATATTTTTTAAATGACACATTTGTTAGATGCACATACACGATTGTACTTGAATAAGCCTGAAAGTGTATTTGCTAATGTCAGTCAGAATCAAAATAAGGTCCTCCTCAAACTAAACCAAACGTTTCACTGGAGGCTATGTCTCATTTATATCCATTGTACAAAGATGGCTATGGGTTGACAGTTACTGAAATTAAGGATTTCATGTTCAGTTTAGCAGAGAGTTATGATACTGAGTTATACAACAAAGATGTAAACACAAATTATGATCTCATGTATACTGAGCGATAATAGGGAACATAAGGCGTTGAACTCGTCTCAAAATTATAACTAATGTCAACAGTGGGTAAAACAGGTTTCCACTTTACATCTGCTACACCCTTCGATGACATGAAGCACTTAAGATGTGGTGAAAGATGGATCTAAATACCGTATTTCTTAAATACGGACATTGGCCTTTGAGTCAGACGCCATCTTTAAAAATGGCGAGAATTGTTATGTTATTGAAGGTAACAAATAACATATTTGATATCGCTATCCACCAAGCTATCCAACAACGTCAATAAAATTGCTCTAGGTGACATCGTTTTTGAGATATGGGGACATTTTTATATTGACCACCGCCATCTTTAAAAATGGCGGAAATAAATGCCATAGGAGCCAAGTAATTGTATATTTGAAATCGGAGTCCCCTGAAATATACATTGGCATACCACAATTATTGCTCTGCATGCCGTATTTATTAAGATACAGGGATATTGAACTTGGCAGCCATTTAAAAAAATGGCTGTCGCCACGTTATGTCCAGTTTTTGAAATTTCCACCTAGTAGAATATTAAAGCCATATTTATATATTACTCAAATCAACAGTCAAACTTTATCAAGTACGAAATGTCTACGGGCCTATAGGGCAGGTCCTGTCGGAATCTTTCAGTACTCAGAGTTTCTACCATCTGTGTGATGCTATGCACATCTATGGAAGTGCAGCCATCTGAAACTTCAGCTCTCTGTGTGTCGTCAACATCATCCAAGTACGTGTAGAACCGAGGAAGCAGTAGTTGCCAAAGTGCCTGCTTGGGCATTTTCATTGCACGTGCATAGCCCTTTTGGTCCATGCATGACATGTTGTGCAGCATTGGCCCCCAGAAGATCACACTCTACCCACAGATCGCATAGGCCAGATTGATTCATATGTCGTCCTATCACTCCCAAAAAGTTCATGGCAATGTGAAGTCCTCCCAGACTTGTACTTGGGTATAAGTTCGTTCTTGTATTCTGCTATCGACCACTTCAACTCCATTAGCTTAGGAAAAAGCGCTTCATCAATTCTTTTATTTGTTATTTTATTAGCTTTGTTTAAATGACAATTTGGGCAATTCATATGGGTTTTAAGCAGGTTTTTGCTATTTTATCACAAATCTGAGTTTGCCATTGGATTCCTCATATTAGAATTTATAGAAAACATACAAAAGCACACTTCATTCATGTTTCTACCTTGCTTAGTAAAAAAAATATGTACATTTACTAATTTTAGCACGCCAGTGACAGCCATCTTGGATTTTTCATTTGTTAGGGCTTATGAGCCATTTTTGAGCCGGACATACAGCAGATTCGAGTTCAGCACCCCTCAGTACCCGTAAATAGTATGTGTGCCATAAATTAACACGATTTGCCTTCAGGGTTTACATTTCTTGACAATTGACCCAGTCTAATTGGAGAAAAACATGATTTATCACAGCAGTTGAAAGGACTTGTTCCCAAAATGTAAAGAAGCAATTAGGTAAGAGTGTTGCTGAAGTCACGAAAGAGACTTATTCAAACTAGTAGCAAATTATCACCCTTTTAACTGAAGCATGACAGCAAGAGCCATTGGCATTGTCACACCTGGGCCAAAGTCCAGTTCAGCACTCATTCAGTTCTGCGCAAGTACACAAACAATAAACAATCATTGATCATCTAGAAGCAACTGAACAAATTGCAGACATTATGGCCCTGAAACTATACACTCGACTGGAAAACTTAGAGAAAGACACTGCCATGCTCACCAAAAAGGTATACATATCATATGAACCTCCACTTCTCCCGCATTACCGAATTAACAAACGAAGACACTACAGACTTAGTCACTAGTATACTGTACAATAAAGAAACTGGGTCTAAAACTCTTTGGACTAAATGACCTGGAGAGAAGTCATCAACTCGGAAAAAGACGGATGATCACAGAAGCCCCCGTAAAAGGCATAAGCAACAATCCTACGTTTCCGCAGCGAGGTGGTAAGAGACAAGGTGTCCGGTCGCCACATCAAGCCATCTTTACCCAGACGGTAATAATCTATATCAATGAAGTTCTGACGATGAAAAGATCAGCACTTGCTTCAAAAACAAGACATGAAAAATCAGTGACTGCTGGACGTATGCGGGAAGGGTCACGATATAGCTTTATGCAGAGACCCGTCCACCCGTCCACCCGTCATTTGGATGGGTAAAAACGAATAGGGGTGGATGGGTGGTGGATAGGAGGAGAAAAAAACAGTCTTCCGAAACCATAGATATTGTTAGTTATGCCTTGAAAGTGAGCGTAAATGTTGTCACATGTGTGTTTGTAGTCCTTTTCAGGTCCAAAAAATACATTTAAAATGTGTGAACTGGCTTAACAGTTAACATCCACATGTCCACCACATGTGACTGGCAATAATTTGATCATGCACAAAGCCCTGGGTCACGATAAAAATAAATGACAGATTAATTAAAGAAATCCTGTCTCACTCCAAAGGACTTGGAAATGTAACTTTGTGTAAGGATGTGACCTAATTTTGTAACAACTATGTCAGTGACAAATGGTTGCCAATATAAGTATGCTGAATACATTTGAGCTGGGTTTGGGACGTCTAGTACATATGACTGCATTTCCCCTGGTCAACACTGAGTTACTTAGCTAGCTGTAATCGGTCATTATGATACTGCCACAAGCTCCATTTCATGAAAATTAACTAAATACCGGAGTTAAGTTATAAAAAAAACGTATTTCAGTGATGTGTCCTCAAAAATTTCAAAAATTGCAGTTGTGTAATGCATGTTATACTAAGTGTGTCCAGTCCAGTGTCCACACAGACTTCGGCCAACACCTTTAAAAAAACTATTCAGCATACAAAAATAACTCAAAAATCAATTTATGAAATCAATTATTATTCATTCTGAAGAAGGTAGACATGTTTGAATATTTGGTGAAGGAAATATACTGTTGGCATCACAACAACACCTTATTTTGTCACTTCCAACATTTACTTTGACATGGATACAACCTCCAGCTGAGCCATTAAATGTCAAATATAACATATGTAGTAGTTATTACATGACATACCCTGACACAAAATTGTATATTGAAAATAAAACAGAAAATATGAATGCGCTATTCTTGAGAGTATTCAAATAATTCTATAATAATATCTAATATAAGGCATCCCTTATCCCTACAATGAAACTCAGACCACTAATCATGTTGACCCTACACAACTTAACAGCCTCACTGACAGAACAAACACAAATAACACATCCCAAACTAGTGATCTAACTTTCGGACTGAACCCCAAAACACTTTAACCCCTGAACGTAGGAAGAAAACCAAACGAAACACACTTAATGCAATTCTGTTCAACACCAACAGTGTCAAAAGTATCACCAAGATAGCCAAATTAAAAACAACCATCCAGTCAAATAATCCAGACGTCATGTTCCTAGTTGAAACCAAAATAGACGAAAACTACCCTACCTACTCATTTCTACCACCTAACTATAACGCCATCCGAAAAGACAGAAGCATCCATGGAGGTGGTGTCCTCATAGCCTTTCGAGATGACATTGTTGCCGAGCCACTTACCAACCTATACTCAAACTATGAAATAGTATGGACAAAAATTCAGTTTACACGAAATAAATCCATTTATTTTGCCTCCTATTACCGACCCCCTAATGACCATCTCCAATCGCTTGAAGCCTTGCACGAATCTCTGACAAGACTATATAGAACACATAAAACCCCACCAATTGTTGTCATAGCTGGAAACTTCAACCTTCCCAATATCAACTGGAGTAAACAGCAAATCACTAACAAGAGAACCGCCAGCAAACACAACAAACTTGTAGAAATCATTAATGAATTTGGCCTGCAGAACATGATGAACAATGCCACATGAATTAACTCTGACAACATCCTTGGCCTCAAACCCATCAATAATCATAAATACTCACACCACCCCTGGCATGAGTGACCATGAAGCTGTGACCTTTAATGTAAACCTAAACCCTGTCCATAACAGCAAACCACCACACAAAATATTCCAATATAAATCTGCAAACTGGGATCAACTTAAGGACGATATAAATCAACTAACAACAACATACTTCCACATGAACCCAATGTCAAGAGACATCAGTGAAAATTGGAACTTCTTCAGGAATAATCTTACTTCATTAGTTGACCGCAATATTCCTAGCTGAAATACCAAAGCAAAAGTGCACCTCCCCTGGATTACACGTGAAATAATAAGAATGCAAAGAAAACGCAACAAAAGCCACCAAAAAACAAAACAAACCGGGCGTAACAGAGACTGGGAAAGGCTTAGGGAACTCAGAAGACAAGCCAGTAAAGCTGCAGCCAAATCCTACACAGACTGCCTAAATAATCACATTGGAGAAAGTCTAAAAACAAACCCAAAACAATTCTGGTCATTTATCAAAGCAAACAAACGAGAATGCATTGGCATCCCTACATTACAAATAAATGGCCAAATAATCACAAATGATCGCAATAAGGCAAATACCCAAGAAATCTACCCCATCCCCCAACTGGCTCCATCCGTCTACCCCGATATTCCCTTCCTCGAAATTGGGATAGACGGAGTAGTTAAGCAATTGAAAAACCTAAATCATAATAAAGCTACAGGCCCAGATGAACTACCTGCTAGAGTCCTCAAAGAGACTGCAGCAGAAATAGCCCCAATTATCACACATTTTTCAGCAGTCATACAACACTTCCAAACTTCCAGATGACTGACTCCAGGCACTAGTAACACCAATACACAAAAAGAACCTCAAATCAGACCCTGCCAATTACAGACCCATTTCATTAACATGTATCCCCTGTAAAGTTATGGAGCACATTATCCTTAGCAACATGTGGAAACACTTACACAAACACAACATCATACTCCACTTCCAACACAGTTTCCAGTCAGGGTTGTCTTGTGAGTCCCAACTCATCAACACAGTCCATGACTGGATAACAGCTATAGATAACAAGACACAGATAGATGACATCCTGCTTGATTTCGCCAAAGCCTTTGACAAAGTCCCTCCTAAACGCCTCTTATCAAAATTAGCCTTCTATGGAATAACTAGAAACACCAAAAACTGGATAAAATCATTTCTTTCACACCGTAAACAGAGAGTTTCAGTCAACGGATCCCTATCGGATAACACATGCGTTACATCTGGAGTACCACAGGGTTCAGTTCTAGGACCAGTTCTTTTTTCTGCTATACATAAATGACATAAACAACAACATTCAATCTCCAATACAGCCCTTTGCTGATGACAGCATCATCTATCGCAAAATCAAATCTGAAACAGATAACAACATCCTCCAATCTAACCTAATCCAACTACAATCATGGTCCAACAAATGGTAAATGGAGTTTAACATCCCCAAATGTGTGCATCTGCCAATAACAAACAAAACAAAACCCAGACTACATTCGTATTCCCTCTGTGATGTGCCACTCTCCAGTCTCCAGCCACCCATATCTTGGAATAAAATTAGATACTAAACTAAGCTGGACGAATCATATCACTGACATAACTTCCAAATCTTCAAAAGTCTTAGGTATGATCCAACGAACCCTCGGTCCAGGCAAACCTAATGTAAAAGAAACTGCCTATAACATGCTAGTCCGACCAAAACTTGAATATGCCTCTCCTATATGGAATCCACACACCACTATCCAAATCAAACATCTTGAAAAGGTACAGCACTGTGCAGCCAGATTTGTTAAAAACGACCATTGACGCCAAACAATCACAACAGACCTAAATCACCTAATAGCCACCCTTGGATGGCCCACTCTTGAGCGACGCAGGATTATCAAACAAGCCATGACATTTTATAAAATTTTAAATAACATAATCAACATCACAGCACCACTGGGCCTAGTAAAACCATCAAAAAACCGTGGCCATTACATAGCCACCAGGTGCCGCATCAATACTTCAGTGTTGTCCTTTTACCCCACCCCACGAGCAATTCGCATCTGCAATATGATCCCACAACACATTACTGAAATAGATAACCCAATAACTTTTCAAGCAGCCATCAAGAACCTCCCCTTCACAACACCCAATCACCTAAATTGCCTGTAAAACAAACAAACAAACAAACAAACAAACAAGTTCAAACAAGTTCAAACAAACAAACAAGCTCAAACAAACAAACAAACAAACAAGTAAGTTCAAACAAACAAGCTCAAACAAACAAGCTCAAACAAACAAACAAACAAACAAACAAACAAACATAATACCAAACGCATGCACACAAGAAGCACAACAAACTCCTGCATTAGCCCATGTTTGGGCTGTTTGGAGTCAATAACCTAAGACCTAAGAACATAATTTAGTTAAATTCCTTGTATTGTATTTTGTTGAGATGACAATACATGAATGAAAGAATATTTCTCTTAGTCACAGTTATTCAACCATTCCACAATATGGATCAATTCACAAACTTTAGCAACTGATAGTGATAACATTTACACTATTCACACTTCACAGTCAATGATGACTGGCTGTCTGGGCACTATAATGGCAATGGTGGTTAAAAGGTATCAATAATAAAAACATTCATAAATGATGTCTATGATATTTTAGTTACAATCCATTAACTGCACAATACTATAACTATTTTACCAATTTGTTCAGCTTTTTAAAAGGGAGGTCAACATTTTACGTTAGATATGGACCACAGGGTCTATTCTCTATGGTGTTCATAGTCTATCTGACAATGGCACTCATTCCGGCAATTACAGAAGACGTAAGACCTCAATAAGACGTAAGACCTCAATACGGTGTTTGACTGCTTTTAACCGATCTGTGAGGACATATGTAGTGTAGAGTTGAAATTATGTTTTTGTGCTGTGTGGCATCAGAGCTGTCAAATTACTACAGATGACAGTCAGTGTGTTTCTGCATACTGATACAGGTCATTTAGATTTGTGATGTCAACACAACAGGTCAATTTTAAGTAGATCTGTTATCACAGCATATTTAGCCTCCTCAAAGAGCCATACTTGATTGAATGTTGTTATTTATGTCATTTATTTTTATTATTTAATAATGTGATGTTGATTGTGTTATTGCACCGTGCTGCACGTTTTGGGTGGATTAGCATGTTATAGGCAGTTTTGAAGATTTGGAAACTATGTCCGTGATGTAACTCGCACCAGGTTAGTATAGTATCTAATTTTACTTCAAGAAATGGGTGGCTGGATATTCTGGAGAGTGAAGAATGTAGTCTGGGAAGATTGTGGAGAGTGAAGAATGTAGAGGGAAGAATGTAGTCTGGGTTTGGTTTTGGTTTTGTTTGTTATTGGGAGATGCACACATTTGGAGATGTTAAACTCCATTTGTTGGACCATGTTTATAGTTTGATCAGGTCAGATTGGTGGATGTTGCTATCAGTTTCAGATGTGATTTTGCAATATATCAAACAGTCATCAGCAAAGAGCCATACTTGATTGAATGTTGTTGTTTATGTCATTTATGTATAGTAGAAAGAGAACTGGTCCTAGAATAGAGCCATGTGGTACTCCAGATGTAACTCATGTATTATCAGACAGGATGCCACTGACTGAGACACTTTGTTTTTGATGCAAAAGAAATAATGTTATCAAGTTTTGGGTGTTTCCAGTTATTCCATAAAAGGCTAATTTTATAAGAGGCAGTTTTGAGGGACTTTGTCAAAGGCTTTGGCAAAATCAAGCATGATGCAGGGGTAGAACTACCCACTAGTCAGCTAGTCTGTACACTAGTAAAGATAAGAGTGGACTAGTAAACCTGCCTAATATCTAGTCCGGTTGTCTAGTAAAGGTCAATGTGTCACCCTAACCCTAACTAACTAAAATTTTCTGGTTTGATACAGGCCAGTAGAGATTTTTTTCCATAACACTGTAATGTGAGGTAAATTTCCATAATTATTATAGAACATTTATAATGGTAGGTGGTACTACCGGTCAGTGGGTGCAATTGGCATTCTTTTTCAATTGCGCAGTTTTTTTTAATACACATCATATCTTCACTTTTAATCAATAACTTGTTATTTCTGTATTATTTCTTTGTTACCTTTATGAAAGGTGCATTGTTATATAAGTGGGGATGCAACATATACTATTTTTCAGTCTTAAAATAAATTGGAATGACATAAATTTTGATTGTTTTTATATTTTGGCAGACTAGTAAACCTTTTGGTGGACTAGTAAACTTTTGACTTTACTACTCCCGCTGTCTAGTAACATAAATGCTGAAGTTCTACCCCTGAATTGATGGCATCTATTTGTGTTTTGTTATTTGTAGCTATTATCCAATCATGGACTGTCTTGATGAGTTGGGACTCACAAGACAGCCCTGACTGGAAACCTTGTTGGAAGTAGAGGATGATGTTGTGTTTGTGTAGGTGTTTCCATATATTGCAGATTTTATTTTGCAGAGGATGCATGGTAGTGAAATTGGTCTGTAATCGGCAGGGTCTAATCTGAGGTTTTTTGGTTTATCAGTGTTATTATTGCATGGTGCCAGTGATCTGGAAGTTCTGAAGTGTTGTATGATTGCTGAAAAATGTGCATGATAATTGGGGCTATTTCCACTGTGCACAGTCTCTTTGAGGACTCTAGCAGATAGTTCATCTGGGCCTGTAGCTTTATTTTTAGTTAGGTTTTTCAATTGCTTAACTACTCCGTCTATCCAAATTTCGAGGAAGGAGATACTAGGGTAGATGGGGGATGGGGTAGATTTCTTGAGTAAACATAAAGCTGAATTGGTTGTTAAGGGTATTTGCTTCAAATATCTTGATCGTTTGTAATTGTTTGGCCATTTGCTTGCAGTGTACGGGTGCCAATGCATTATTGTTTGTTTGCTTTAATGAATGACCAGAATTGATTCGGGTTTGTTTTTTGGCTTTCTCCAATGTGATTATTTATGTTTTTTACGCTTTCTCAGTTGCTATTACGTCCAGTTTGTTTAGCTTTTTGTGGCTTTTGTTACATTTTCTTTGCATTCTTATCATTTCACGTGAAATCCAGAGGAGGTGCCCATTTGCTTTGGTGACTTCATTCATTGATGACTCTTCAGTTTGGGTTTATGTGGAAGTATGTTGTTGTTAGTTGATCTATGTCGTTCTAAGTTTATCCCTGTTTGAGATTTATATTGGAAGACTGTGGTGGTTTTCTGTTAAGGACAGCATTTAGGTCACCGCCTCATGCCAGGAGTGGTGTGAGTATTAACATTTATTGATAGGTTTGAGGGCAGTATGAGGTCAAGGATATTGCCCGAGTCAACTCGTGTGGGTTCGTCACCATGTTTTGCAAACCAAACTCATTCATTATTTCTGGCAGTCTGTTACATCTGCTGGCCATTCTGTTGTCAGTAATTTGCTGTTTGCAATCCTGTGTTTGCCCCAGTTGATATCGGGGAGGTTGCAGTCTCCATGCAAGCATGATCAGAGAACATTTAAAAATGGATGAGTGGGTATGGTGCATGTCACGAACTGGAATGGTAGTGGTTAAGAGTCAATTAAATGAGTAAATAAATAAATACATGAATAAATAAATATGCACACACTTAAATACACTTACACTTAAAAAAAAAAGACTGATATATGCACACTATAATGTACACAATTGAAGTTGTTGATAAATAAAATGTGTTGTTATTACACCCAAAAAATTAATAAAAGTAAATATTTATTTAAAAAGTATGAATAATATAAAATAGAATATACATAAATATATCCCAGATGTGACAGAAAATAAGTAAGAAGGGCGTTTTCTCTAAATAATGCAGCTACTGCAGTTATGCGAATAAGTTTATTTATGCTCATACAAACAAAATTTGTCACCTAACAGAAGTGTCACTATGTTGAAATTGTCTACCAGAACTGACTTGCCATCTCTTTTGACAGTTTTGCACTTTTCAGTTGTAATATAACAGAATTATACAAATATTTGCAAACAACATGTCAGTTTAGACTAATCATATACCTCAAGATCTTACCTCAAGACCGGTCAGTAGTTATCCAAAACTGAGCATTGAGACCATCTCAAGATTTATTTTCTGATGTTGCAGTTGTGTATTGATGTATTTTTTTCATATGTTTTTTTATCTGGTTTGCATAGTCAAGGCTGGTTAATTTGTATAATTATAATTATACAGGTCTGGGTGACCTGTCCAATCTCTTTGGATGCGTGACTTCAGTTCATTTACTGTCCTGGCCTGAACTGTGTCGTCTGACAGAGATTTCACATTTTAACCACTCTGGTCGAGAAGATATACCTAAGTGACCTGTAGTCTGATAAGAAACCACACCAATCACTGGTATTTTGCATGTCATATACACATTTTCAACATATAAGATACTTTTTGGTGCACATAAATTCCTGTTGATTCTAGCAGGAACGATGGGTGTCAGGTTTAAGTTGTTTGTAGGAAAATGAGGTATTACAATTTCACGAATTATTCATGGCACACGTCTAGCAGTGAAGATAAAAATTTGCTCTTAATTGTTCTTAAACAGATCTATTGAAACTGGATAGGATATGAAGGTAACGTCATAATAATAATGGCCGCCTATGAAAATGCCAAATGTCTCAGCTCAGGCCAGAACCCCTGCGGTCGAAATATAGTGTGGCCTCACTAAACCTGTAGCCGTAGGAGTGGAGCAGGCTACGTAAAGCCACAGTCACACTTTCCCGGATCGGGGGACGGACGGCCCCGGACTAAATATCCCGGATGGTCCGTGGTGGTCCGGCTGATTTGGGTCATTTTGTGCATAGCAGTCACACTTCCCCGGATGAGACACGGTCCAGCCACGTATTTTAAAGCCGGATGATGCAGAGGAGAACTCACGGAATGTGCCGGAGAACTCACGGAATGTGCCAGAGAACTCACGGAATGTGCCGGAGAACTCACGGAATAACCCGGTCCACCCACGGAATAGCCCGGATGAGCCACGGAAGTGCCCGAAAAGCCCGGAAGACCCCCGGAACGCCCCAGTTAAGCCAGGATCGGAAAAATCCGGGGATCTACTGGGGATCTACCCGGATGTTTCAAACACTTTCAAACATCTGGGGACGAACAAGGATTGAGCTGGAACTCCCCGGAACTCCAAGGATCTACTACGGACAGGGGCGTAACTAGGCTTAAACACATGTTGAAGCACTATATATATAATGATATCAATCAAAATTATATCATGAGGGTCTGGTGCTCCAGAATGTTGTGTAGCATAAGTAACGCCCAATCAGTTGAAATGTAGTGCATTTTTAATCACAGCTTATAAGACGCCGCATTGCGATGACAGTGCTCTGTCGTGGCTGTCGATACAGACGTCTGCAATGTACATGTTTGGGTATATAGGTCGGGATTGAATACTTTAATCGCACTGTCGAGTGTATTTAGTCTCTCAGTGACATTCATCATTTCCCATCTTGCCTTCCAGCAAACAACTTTGTTTTGTAGTTGATGCAGGTCTCCACACTTCAGCTGCAGCTGGACTATTCTTTCTGGTGTCAGATGCACTGGCAGTTGTTTCGGTGTGATGAACTGAACGAACTTGAGCCACTAACATTCGTGTGTTCATTTCCTGCAGCAAGTAGTCCGTGAATGGTAGGCACCTCACCCTAGCTCTTCCAGTGTTGACAAGGGGTGTCAGCTGGAAAATGTTTGCGGTGCCTTTGTTTTCCATCATGGCTTGCTGGGTTTAAAAGGGCACTGTATGGGATTGAACCTTCCACGCGAAACGGCAAAATTTGGCCGACTTGCGAGAGGCAGCACCGTCAGTATCTAAAAATATCTTGTTGACGTTAACGATGTTACGCAGCCGAGCAGTGGACAAAACTGCGACAACTGACAAGACAAGCGTGCCACGTGATAACTGTTGTTGCTATTTTTAACTCGTGGCTTTTAAAAGTGATCCTGGATAGTGCAGTTGTGGAAACATCTGTAATAGATTGGAAAAGAGTGGCGCGTATCCGTGTTTGATTCAAATTCAACAATATCTTTTTAGGTACTGACGGTTCTGCCTCCTCGCGGGTCGGCCAAATTTTTCTGTTTCGCGTGGAAGGTTCAATCCCATACAGTGCCTCTTTAATGTCGAATTTCGCTGCCAATTCCATATAATCATATAATCATGTATTTCACACCTCTGGGTCTGCCCTCTCATGTTGTAGCTGGGCGTTGACAGTGATTGCTTCCTTTGCTGCCTCCACGAGGTCACATTGTTTGGCTTGTAGAATTGTTGTCAGAGGAAGCAGACTTTGGAGTTCATGCGCAATCGTTGAGAAAATCAAACCTTTGGAATAACAACAAGTAGTTCCGGGCTTTGCCATCCCCATCAACTTCCAGATATTCTAGGGCAGACTTAACTGTGAAAAGAAACTTGAAGTTTGGTCATGTTTTTCATGCCAGCTTTAGTTCATGGACGTTAAGACATTGATACATTTAATTGTTTATAGTGAATTAATATTTGCCTGGCTGCTGCATTACCAGGATAGCCTACAGGTAGCGGCAGATACTTGTTCCATGCACAGGTTATGGAAACTTGATACAATGTTGTCAACATTTTGACCAAATTTAATGGTTACACGTGAATGATGACATTTTCGTTGCCAAAGGCTATGAACATATCTGGGCATCCTCTGGCCACCGTTAGAAGCGGGCATTTTGTGGTTGCCATGTTGATGTGGAAGACTATAGCTACGCCCCTGACGGATTTGCCACGGAGATCCACGGACTCCCCAGGATCAAACCGGAGTAGCCCAGATTGGCGGTACATGACGTTCCGGCGCCCGATCCGGGAAAGTGTGACTGGGGCTTTAGCCAGTTATTTAACTAACTGGTATAGCCAACAATGACCATACCATAAGAGTTACGAGGTAATTGTGTGTTGACTTTTTACTGGCTCAGGAACACTGGTTGAGTTGGTCGGCCTTAAGTTTAACGATTAATCGTTTAAGACGTCTTTTAGTGGAAATTAAAGAGAATCAGAGTTCCTTGTTCACTTACCTGATAAATATGGCCAGACGAAATACGAAATTACACATATCAACTGAAGCTTTCGCAAAGCGAACGGGCTAATATTCAGGTGAAGATTTGCCATAGCTGACTATTTCACTGATCTAGTATCGACAACATGGCGAAAGCGGAACAGGGAAGTGAAAACATCTCAAACAAAACTTTCGAAAACTATTTGGGCGATTCGTGGCGCCACTGGTATTTTGGATACTGTCCACTTGGTCCACTATGTGGCGCCACCTCTTCTATAAAACTGTTTCTCGGGTGTATTTCTGTCCGTGAACCAAAATCTCCGCCAGTTTTACATGCATCGGAATGACATTGAGCGGACTCCCAGGGGTGGTTCGTAAACGAGGGGTTCGAGAACTTTGGAGGCTCAACATTTCAAAATAGTCAATAGGGGCCTACGTGGAGTTTTATTATGATTGCATGTATATGTGCAGACTGCATCAGTATTCCATTCCATTATCAATTATTTTTAACACATCTCTAACAACAGGCAAACTACCCAAAGAATGGAAACAGGCTAACATATCTCCAATCCATAAGAAAGGAAGTAAAACATTACCTCAAAATTACCGACCAGTCAGTATAACAAGTGTAGTGGGTAAGATAATGGAAGAAATAATTAGAGACACCATCACTGTACATATGAAAGAAAATGAGCTATTGAGTAAATGTCAGTTTGGTTTTGTAAAGGGCCGCTCAACAGTACTTCAACTATTAAAGGTATTAGATATATGGACTGAAACGCTGGACAATGGAGGCTGTATTGATGTAATATATTGTGATTTTATGAAAGCATTTGACAAGGTCCCACATTCAAAACTTATAAAAAAAATCCAGAGCTATGGAATAAAGGGAAACCTAATTAACTGGAACATAGATCTACTTTCACATAGAAAGCAACGAATACGAATTAACAACATATTTTCTAACTGGCAAGAAGTGATCAGTGGAATACCACAAGGATCTGTGATCGGCCCCCTTCTTTTTGTTATCTTCATAAATGATCTACCTGATGTTATAAAAAAACTCTCATATTTTCCTATTTGCAGATGATATGAAACTTTTTAACCCTATTTATAATGAAGATAACTGCAACATCCTACAAAAGGATCTCACCTCAGCGGAGAAATGGTCAGAAACATCACTACTGAAATTTCATCCTGATAAATGTTGTAACATGCGAATTGGACGTTCCTCCATAAGAAATGATGGATACACAATGGGTAAAGATCAGAAAACAATTAATAAAGCAGAAACAGTAAAGGATATTGGAGTAACTTTTGACTCATCACTTAACTTCGAGGCACATGTGTCAGAAAAAATTAATAAAGCCAATTCTATGATGGGGATAATTCGTCGCACTTTTGAATATCTAGATGATAAGTGTTTTTCTACTGTTTTTAAGTCTCTTGTCCGACCACATATCGAGTATGCAAACCAGGTATGGAGTCCATATTTAATGAAACACATAACAGCACTTGAAAATTTTCAGCGTCGAGCAACTAAATTAATTCCTGGATATAAGGAACTGGATTATAAAGAACGTCTAATAAGATTAAAGCTACCAACTCTTTCATACCGTCGACTTAGGGGAGACATGATAGAAATTTACAAAATATTAACTGGGAAATATGATTCTACTGTTACATCAAATTTTGTTACATTAAGGGATAATGATTCAATAACGAGAGGGCACAACCTAAAAATATTTAAAGAAAGATGCCGATTGAACATCCGAAAAAAATCATTTGTATACCGATCTACTGATGTATGGAATAGTCTGCCACAGTCTGTGGTAGATGCTCCATCAGTCCAATCATTTGAAGGTAGACTTGATAAACTATGGAAAAATCATCCTATAAAAAATGATTTTACGGCACCACCTCAACTATGGACTGTGTCACCTTTAGACGCATGCGCACAGTCTCAAATCAATGATCAAGACAGAGCTGGCACAAGAGGCAGAAATGCCTAATTCAGCCAGAAAAGGACCTGTAAGAACCTGTAAGAATGTCGTCGGATGTCAGAAAATAATGCATAGTAATTAGTTTCAAAATTACACGCGTTTGAAAATCGTCATCGGGTAACTCGAGCAATATATTATAACATTTTGACCCACATCACCGTCAGCTTTACATATATCTTACTGAAATGTGGCATGTAATGACTCTCTCTTTCTCTCTCTCTCTCTCTCTCTCTCTCTCTCTCTCTCTCTCTCTCCTCTCCCCCTCTCTCTTTCTCTCTCTCCTCCTTTTCTGTGTCTGTGTCTGTGTCTGTGTCTGTGTCTGTGTCTGTGTCTGTGTCTGTGTCTGTGTCTGTGTCTGTGTCTGTGTCTGTGTCTGTGTCTGTGTCTGTGTCTGTGTCTGTGTCTGTGTCTGTGTCTGTGTCTGTGTCTGTGTCTGTGTCTGTGTCTCTCTGTTCTCTCTATCTTTCTGTCTGTCTCTGTCTGTCTCTGTCTCTCTCTCTCTCTCTCTCTCTCTCTCTCTCTCTCTCTCTCTGTCTCTCTCTCTCTCTC
>OZ024859.1:30439223-30539223 GCA_964017155.1 Oasisia sp. SBJ-2009
TCTCTGTCTCTGTCTCTGTCTCTGTCTCTGTCTCTGTCTCTGTCTCTGTCTCTTTCTCTTTCTCTTTCTCTTTCTCTTTCTCTTTCTCTCTCTCTCTCTCTCTCTCTCTCTCTGTCTGTCTGTCTGTCTGTCTGTTTGTCTGTCTGTCTGTCTGTCTGTCTGTCTCTATCTCTCTGTCTGTCTCTCTGTCTCTCTGTTTCTGTCTCTCTCTCTATCTCTATCTATGTCTATCTATGTCTCCCTGTCTCCCTGTCTCCCTGTCTCTCTGTCTCTCTGTCTCTCTGTCTCTCTGTCTCTCTGTCTCTCTGTCTCTCTGTCTCTCTGTCTCTCTGTCTCTCTGTCTCTCTGTCTCTCTGTCTCTCTGTGTCTCTGTCTCTCTGTATCAGCCATTATTGAAAAATCTATTTATTACTGTATTTCAGTCAGTATTGCAGATAATCGACAAAATAAGATGTATAGACCCATGTTATGAGGGTCAGTGACCATAATAAAGTTATTGTTGACATGATCACATGTGTCTTTGACAGTTTAATATGCAAATTAGTGCCGCCATTATCGAAAAATAAACTGTTCATCATATCTCGGCCAATATTGCACATAACAGCACTAACAAGGTGTCCAGACCCATGTTTTTAAGGATCAACGATCATTAAAGGACCATTCTTTAACTAACTACGTGTGTTCCTGGCAATTTATGCAAATTATAAAGTGCCAGCATTATCGAAGATGTGACATTTACGCTTTATCACAGCCAATATTGCAGTTAAGTTGAGAGGACGTTTTCCTCCTCCTCGCCCTCTTCACGATCACCAGTGTCCATGAGATCAACCAGTGAGTTTAGTAAAGCAGCATCGCAGGACCACACCGGTTCCAACACTCCATCCTCAGTCTTTATCCACCCTTGACCATCATCGTAGGGATTTGGTTTTTCCAGGATGGATTCGTCAGCACGCGTATATAAGGCTACGCGGTGGTTCACCCGCTGAAGGTGTGCTTCAAAGCAGGAAGGAAGGAAGGCGAGCCAGGTCGACCTTAGTTTGGAAGTGAGTTTCTCGTCTTCACCCACGATATTGCACAGGGGTTTGGTACGGAGGCCGTCCATCGAAGACTCGCGGTCCTGTCCGTTTACCTCCAACTGCTCTAGCGCTCACCGAATTGCAGAAACAGTTTATGACACCTGGAGTTCTTCTCCAGCTTTTTAAGGGCCCACCTTCCCTTCCCTTTGAAGGCACAGGTGCAGTCTTCTCCACTTAATACATACATCCCAAGAGGAGTCGCACTGAAATCTTCTCTAAAGGATACTGCGAGGTCAGAGAGGTTGATTAGTTTTCGATGTTTCCCTGACCCGGTATCATGGTATACTTGCTTGCTTGATGTGCGTGGCAAAGTTTGTAGACTGTGGATGGTAACTATCAGTCGAGAACAAGAAGTGCTTCTTAGCCACCATCTAATAAAAACTTGTAGGCATACCCTTACCAATCTTCTCCCGATCTGTGGTGAGATATCAAAACACGGGAGAGGTTGAGGCGCGAGAGTTCAGAGAAGATTATTCTGGCTGGAGCAGCGACAAGGAAACCATACGACTTTAAGATGTTCCGTGCAAATGACGACAGCAAGTAGCAGCTCTGCCACTTCCTGCTGCGAGTATGGAGTGCTCAACAGGCAGGTTGAGGCGCGGCACTTAAGAAAAAATCATTCTGGCTTGCTGTTTACCTGGATCAGTAAATGAGTTGGTAAATGAACTTAGTGGAATTTCTTTATTCACAATACCTTGAATTGATCCCCATATCAACCTTTGGTCTTAAAAAAGAATACGATTTCGTAAGTAAATGCCCTCAAAACAACTTTTCAACTTACCTGCAATATTGGCTGAGATACAGCGTAAATGTCACATTTTCGATAATGCTGGCACTTTGTAATTTGCATAGCTTGCCAGGAACACCCATAGTTAATTCAAGAATGGTCCTTTAATTATCGTTGACCCTGAAAACATGGGTCTGGACATCTTGTTAGCGCT
The DNA here is from genome assembly GCA_964017155.1 of Oasisia sp. SBJ-2009. Lineage (NCBI taxonomy): Eukaryota > Metazoa > Annelida > Polychaeta > Sabellida > Siboglinidae > Oasisia > Oasisia sp. SBJ-2009. The sequence continues at coordinate 30,441,241 of OZ024859.1, forward strand.
GTTAAGTGCAATATTGGCCGAGATATGGTGAACAATTGATTTTTCGATAATGGCATAACTAATTTGCATATTAAACTGTCAAAGACACATGTGATCATGTCAACAATAACTTTATTATGGTCGCTGACCCTCATAACATCTTTCTATACATCTTATTGTGTCGGTTATCTGCAATACTGGCTGATATACAGTAAAAAATAGATTTTTCAATAATGGCGGCACTAATTTGCATAAAAACGATACGTGGGACATTTTGCTGAATTGTTAACGTAGCAAACCGTTTTCTACGTATTTTTTCCGATCTAGTGATACCAATTAAAAGTATATTTCACGGGGTGCACGGTATCCCCCTTTTCCGACTAGCTAATAGGGCAGGTCCAGCACTATATAGGACCTTTGTCCTAACACACGTCTACACACACCCAGACTTCAAGGGTTGCGTCCAGACAACTTCATCCGCACTGCCTGTCCAACACTTAACTCTTTCAGCGGCATTGAGTGTGTGTCATAACGTCGCCGGTATTTCTGCTTTCTTTTTTCGATTGCGTCGCTGACATTTCTCCCTTGTACTCCTGGTGCAAGGAGACTGTAGCGAGTCGGCAACAGTGTCTTAGTGCGGCGTGACATCAGACGTTGCGCTAGGGAACTTTCCAAGCCTTCTGTTGGCGTGTTACGGTCTATAACACATGAGAATACCACTGAAACATAGATATATTACTTTAAAAGTTATATTCAGATACCATTGAGAGTATTATTGAAACTTGATTTATCATTGATCTGCACGGTCCAGTGGCACTGAATGGTATATTCAAATACTATTACTTGAGATTACCATATACTGGTCGTAGCTAACAGCGAATAGACAATGCAGCGTACGGCCGGTTTCATGAGACCAATTTAGCATTCGCGCCACTAAGTCGGCGTAGCTTTGACCCCCTTACGTCGCGGTGGGGAATCCCTGTATTTGTGCTGTGTCTGAACATCCTTTTTTCTTTCTAGCTGTGCCTTTGTCGTTCGTATAGCAAATGGGAAGGTATGATGAATGTAAAGGATATCCAGTGTATACATTAAAATTAATAATGTTGAGAGTGGGCGTGTCGGGAGCATACCGTACATTTTTAACTTCGGGAGCATACCGTAAATATTTCAACCAGCGTAAAGTTACGCCTACTAAATACATGGTGCAGCTAAGTGCAATATGGAGCAGACTTATGAAACGCAACTAGTGTAACTTTACGACGTCTTAGATTTTCGACGAGTTATCGCCCGCTACGACGTCATAAGTGGCCGCTATGAAACTGGGGTGATATGCATGTCCTCAGACTAGCTTAGGCGCCGCACAGGCGCAACCCTCAGACTAACTGTGCCGTGGCCCAGCGAGTGATTCAGTCGGTATGCATGAACCGGTCGCAGCGCGATTTAGGCGCCGCATAGTTAGTCTGTGGACGGCGATTCTGAGAGTCAATTGAGGAGTATTCGAGGCTATTTGAGGAGCTTCGAAACAGGGATTCCCCTAGCCTCGGTTACCCAGACTCCGTGAGGTGGCAGCACTTTTAGGCCCCCTCAACTACGCCTGGGACAGTATATATTCTTAAGTTTCTACATCCGGGCAGCCTTACCCCAGAATAGGGTAGAGACGCTGATTGGCTCTCAGGCCAACTATGAAATAAAAATTTAAATAACGATATAGTTTTACAAGATAATAATATCATTTGAAAAGTATTCACCATTGAACTTATAGTGACACAACAGTAAGTAAAAATTCAAATTTACCGTTGTTTATAAAATAAGAATTACGGCAGGATTAACCAGTATCCGTGAGGTGGCAGCATTGTCTAGCCCGACACGGATAGCATACAAATTAAATAAGGAAACCTTTTGATTAAATAATGCTGTATTATAAAAACTATTAAAAATGAAACTTATATTAACCCAAAATAAATAGAAATACAAATTTTCAGTTGTTTATAAAAAAAAATATTACGGCAGTGTCCGTGAGGTGGCAGCATTTTATAGATCACGCGGATACCAAACAAAAGCCGGCAAATGTCACCAGACTGTCTTCTCGGCGTAGTTCCGCAGCCGACCGACAGTCGGTTAAGCGAGACTAGGATTCCCCACGAATTCTGCCGCATTGCGCACGCGCGCGGTGACGCACGGGGTCAAATAGGGGTTCATCGCACGTCGTGGTCAGTGTTTGTTTACATTAAGCTTGGCGTGGAAGTCGGCGAAGGTGGGAAGCGCATGGAGAAAAAAGTTAAGCGTAAGCCGCCCTGTCGAGATGACGAAATAATATGTTTAATTGAGGGAATCGGCAACTAAAAACTATTTTGATGAGCAAGTTACAAAATTCGGTAACAATCAAGAAAATGGTAAGTTTGACGAGAGTTCACCGCTAAAGTGAATTCGCTCGGTGGCGCAAGAACGGAGGACAACCTAAACAAAAGGGGAAACATTTTAAATCTGCGGTCTTAAAACGCACTACGTGATCAAGGAGAGGAGAGGCATACCACCAAATTGACCTCTGTATGCTGATGTAGGCTGAACTAGTGCGTGATGCCCCAGTAGGGGTTTTGTACTACAAACCATCAGAATCAGAATATCATCATGGATACAACTGGTGAAGGAACCGATGTGACAACGGGAATTGATGGCGAGTATTCATAACTAGTCAAATGAATGATTACTGTCTGTGGTGTGTGTTGTACTTTCAAGTGTCACCGTATTATGTACAATTCCTTATTTACTACAGTGACTTTTTTGGTTAAAAAAATAATAGAAAATTAAACAAAGGAAATTAAATCCCAATCAGTGTTTTCTATTTAAATTTTATTATTTTAATTTGTGATGTGTGCTTGTGACATATTACAACAAAACTAAATGGCACTAAAGCGAGAACTGACTGTTTTCAGACTTGTTGATAGCATAATTATTATAACATAAAATTAATTTATATTAAAACATATACTGGTATATATGTAATTATTGTTGTAGTACAATTGTCACAGCTATAATTCTCATTCCGATAAAAATGAACCAAATACATTAATGACACATATGAAACTTTATTTTATATAGTTCAATATCCATTAGTAAATCAAACATATGCCTATATTCAAATTTTTATAATGGTATGAATGCTACTGACAGTTGTATTGTGAAAGCAACTCTTATGCAGTTATACAGAAATAATTCTTATGTACAGTAACACGCAACTCATACATGGTACAATGGAAATAATATATTAACACAATGCGTAAATATGTAATATTTACAAAACTTATAATGTTCACGTTTCAGTGCAAGGCACAGACAGCTTCATGTTGGACACAGGTGATGGCCAGGCTATGTCGATGATGCATGGGGTGAGCAATCTCTATTTATCTTTGATTTTCATATCTAATTAGCAATGTCAAACAGCTTATGTAAACAATGTGGGTTGCATCAAGCATCCTATTAATGGAAACTTACCAGGAGATAGAGCGAGAGAGAGAGAGAGAGAGAGAGAGAGAGAGAGAGAGAGAGAGAGAGAGAGAGAGAGAGAGACAGAGACAGAGACAGAGACAGAGACAGAGAGAGAGAGAGAGACAGAGAGAGAGAGAGAGACAGGGAGAGAGACAGAGAGACAGAGAGACAGAGAGAGAGAGAGAGAGAGAGAGAGAGAGAGAGAGCCATCATAAAAATAGCACAGTGGGGGGAACTCAAGTTACAGGCAGCCACCTTAAAGTGGCAGGCATCCATAACCAGGGCAATTATACTACAATAGCAATACACAAGAGCATGGCCAGCCCTAGAGTTGGTGACTGGTAGAGTTACATAATAGGACAGAGGTCAGTATCCACACTTTGTCACATCTACAATGATCTGTCACCTTCTAAATTCTAAACAATAATCATACTTACATATCACACACAAACACACAGACACATACACACACACGTTGGTGTATGGGAGTATATACACATTTTTGATCAATTAAATGAACATATATTGTGTGAGTAAACAACATGTCTGGTAAGACTGAACCATGGTAACATACAGGTATAGTGACTCTATTCTTCAGTTACAGAAAACAGGATTGACTATGTCAATAACAAAGTGCATGTGTTAATTCAAATAAGTTACTAAAGCAACATGTTTTGGCATTCCAGATGAATCATCATCTGTGATGCCTGCACCACTGCCAGAACCTCCACCACAGCCTGAGCCAGGTGCCAGCTGGTTTATGCAGGTGGAGTCACTAAAGCAGCAGTTACTGCTTCTTTGACAGTTACGTTGACACAATGGGCATCTGTGTATGTCTGTTCGTGTTGATTCCACGTGTTGAGGATCGGTGAGAGAATATATACCCACTGTCCCCAAGAAACACATCAGTCAATGGTTTTCGTGTCGACTCGAATGCTGAAACAGCTGCTATTCCCTCGGGATTCTGGAATCTTGCACTGAACCCGGCCACTTGGCAAATGGCAATGCAGTTCATAATCCTCATGTCAGCATCACATATGAACTACAACAGAGACAGATGACACTCATTTAATGTGCATGTTTTTATACCTGAGTTGATGCATTTTTTAATACTTTATACTGTGTAGTTATTACTAGTTTGTGCATGAAACAAAACTGTGTCTTACATTTTATTTAGAAGTGGTCAATAGCACAGGGGTGAAATATAATTATTTCTTAGTTATTAATTGTTGAATTTGTAACTGATGCATTTCAAACAGCACTTTATTGTTAAGTTTAAATGACTACAGTAAAATAGTACCTGGACATTTTTGCATTTAAACACATTTATAGCATTAAACATGCAAATAAAAAAATGGTACATAGTTAAAAAGATCCAAGTATCCTACATCATTCTCTTGATCTATCATAATAACAACAGCCTTTCCATTCAAGCAATAAACCCCTAGCATGCAGGCATCTATGTATGCTACCCTGTCCTCAAAGTGTAGCCATGTGTGATCAGCTGCAAGAAGCACTTGAACAAACAATAGTAGGAGCTGGTGGCTGGGGACAGATGTCTGGTGTTACTAATTGCAATTAAGTGGCATGTGCAAATAAGGTAGCTACAGTGTACTTTAATTAGAGGAAACATCAGTGACTGGCACAAGAGGCAAAATTAACTGTTTCACAGTGTACAATAAATAAATAATAATAATAGTTTATTTCTTATATAGCGCCCCATCCAAATAATTGTTCTGGGGCGCTTTACAATGATTATTCCTAAAATAATAATAATAATAAAAATACATACTAATAACATAATATATATATATATATATATATATATATATATATATATATATAATAATACTAAAAAGTTAATACAATACTACTTTGATGAAATGAGGATATACTAATAAAACAAATATGATACTTTAAAATACAGACTTAAATTGGCACACAACTGCACACTATATTAAAAATGAATAAATAAGTAAAATAGTATAAACATGTAGTAAATAAAAATAAAATAGTATACATATATACTATACTAAACACATATATCCATAGGTGTTTCACATAAGTGAATAATAATAATAATTCAAGTACCCTGTATATGTGGTCAAATCAATACATCATCATATTTGTGATGATATATTCCTACATAGCTACAGTTGGTATGCTGTCAAATGTCAACAATATAGGCAAGTAATAATTTTTGAGGAACTTCTACCTTCCCTCAGACCATACAGAGCAAATATATGTTAGGAGTGTTATTAGCAACAAAACCAAGCTGCTCACAGGTGACAACTAAAAAATGTAACCTGCTTTCATTGGTATGACCTCAGTGATAATGGTTTTCGTTCTTACTAGAAAATGTGGTCAATTTTCAAATGATCTATTGAAATTTTTGACTGAAGAAAAGCAAATGAAATCTAACTAAAATAATAGCCATACTGAAATAAAAGTACTTGAAATATTATTTGAGAAAAAAATCAAATAATTTAGGGAAGTATTTCAATACAAATTTATACAACCGATTCATTTTACGTAGTGTCACATACAATTACAAATAGTTAATAAAATGTAATTACATTTTAATTATGAAGTTGTATTTAAATCTATGTTTGATCATGTATTCGCATCATTTAAAAAAATTGTGGCCATTCAAGTACTTCAAGAAGTACTTCAGTAAATACGTATTACCTAGTATGTTAAAATAGAGTCACATTGCATAAAGGTTTTGTGAAATTTAAACTATTTGATAAATCACACGTTACCTGGACGTTTATCGAGTGAAAATTCTCCCTGTTGACATATGCTCGTGCTCGTGCGGACGTGGGTCCCGTCGATTCATGCCGCCGCGATTGTTTACACCAGTAGTCCCATGTACAATTGATTTGTGATTTACAACCCTCCCTGGATGTGATATGTCAAATATTTTGTTTCTACCAGGTGGCATCAAAGCTGGAACAGCCCACTTGTGCATCAGGCCTGCATTCTGCCCGCATGTCGTTGACATGTACCTGTGCACGACAGGAAACGAGGCTGCTGTGTGAGTTTTTGATGTGGCTTTTTTTCATACCCCATATCAGCACTAATACATATGTGTCTTTGGAGCTGGCTATAATTCGTGAAGTTTACACCCTTTTTTTTAACACATGGGATCTTTTAAAAGGCAAATGTTCAATATTTTTTGCCAAAAAACAAGCATAATGCAGAATATTAAAAAAAAATACCAACATTGCACTATAGTGATTAAATTCAGTGTCTTCAAGGTCGTCTTAGTGTAACCAATGTGACACTGGGGTCAGAATTCATATAATATCAACTACTATAATTAATGTATTGTCCCACTTCTCGTATATATACATCATTCATGACACAGTAGATATTTCTCCACAACGGACGGGTGTGACCTTCAAAGACATGTCAGTTAATGTGTGCGGCTATACGGAAAAAATCCTTAGATGAATTTCTTTAATATATGTATTGCTTCAATGTAATATATTTTTCGTGAAGATTTGCTCTATTCGGGCAATCTATTGAATTTGGACTGGTCTGTTTCCGTGACAACATTGAGCAACAGAAAACATGGACGACGCGTTTGTACTGCATTACAAGGGGAAATTGAGGGAGAAAACAGTTGTGGCAACAAATGGAGAGTGTTTGTTGTGGACTGGAAGTAGATGTTGTGTACGGGCAGGGGTGGTTGGGAATTATGGGGTGATTTACGTTAAATGTCGGCAACTTCGTGGTGGTGGTTTGCGCTGGAAACTGATGAGAGTTCATCGTTTAGCATACATGTTGCACCACAAGGAATGGGAACTTCCGCCAGATATGCACTGTAGCCACTTGTGTCACAATTCTCTATGTATAAATGTCAATCATTTAATACTCGAGACTCCATTTGTGAATGGTAACAGGAGGCAGTGTGCCAGAGAAAACATATGCTTAGGCCATGATCAAGCCCCACCATGCATTTTTTTTTAAATACACATACCTTTCAAGAATACGAGGTAATTAAATTAATTGCAATTAGCATGTACTTACCATTGCATAAGTCGTTCATCAGTCTCCATTTCTTTTGATCAGATCTGTCTGTCTGTCTGTGTGTCCTTTTGTTGGCCCATACAGCATTGTGTTTGCAGGTTGTGTCAGACAGTGTAGTCTTTCTTCTGTTGATCCGGGTCTGGCTTATTGTGTATTGTCTAATTGTCTGTGTACCCTCTGTGTATTCTCTATTGTAAGTAAATCACTGGGGTGTGACAACTCAGAGTTCTACTAATTATGTGTGAGCTGGATAGGTGTGGTCGTCTACAGATCTGTCACGAAGACAGTAGGGGTGTTCTACCACAGTGCTCTTATTCACCTTGACCTTGACCTTGGTTTTTTTCACATTGACCTTACTCTTGTTTGTTGTTGTCATTTCTTGGTCCAGTTGGCCCTTGCGATAGACTGCCTTCTGTGCAGCCACTCTCGTCTGAGCTGAGGCCTCCCTCTGTCGCTTTGCTGCGCGAACGGCATCAAACCGTTTCCTCTTGTTTACTAACAAACGTCTCCTCACTGCGCGTCGGTGCATGTACATTCTGTGATACAAGGCTTCGCGTTGTATTTGCGCAGCAACCCGTGCTACCCTGCCACCTCTAGTTATGGGTGCCCTGTTACTTTCCAGCTTCCTCAGTAGTGAGGCTCCAGTGCCATAATTCAGCCTATCTATGGCATTTCTTGCATCGTAGACAACACTGCCAACACAATCCTACTTTGATTTCTCTGGCAACAGTAAAGCTAGGATTGCCACACTCGCCTTCCGTCACTGAATGCTCCTCGATGCACTCGTTGTACATCGTTTCCATCCGGCCTTTGTCGTACAGCCGCATTTCCTCACGTGTATCTTCTCCTCCTCCTTGTAGATACACCGATGTCAAGTCGTCATTGTCGTGATCATCGCGGCGTGGCCGCAGGATCTTCGCCTCGCCAGAGTGCCCTTCTGCATCTGGCACCTCGATGAGGCCAGCTGGCGTCACTTTTGTGACGCGCGTAAACTCAGCTTGGGTAAGTCTGGGCATCCATCGGGCTAAACTTTCTCCATCTCCAGTCTGCTCTTCAATGCTGTCCTCTTTCTTGGACGCGTATGCAGGATGACCCTTCCTAAAACCACAGGCCCTTTCATTCTTTCGCGGAGACATGATGACAATTGAAATACACACACAAAAAATTCCAAATGTGACACACCAGAGTAATCCAACCTAGTGACCAGCTGACACTAAGCTCACATGGCTGCTGCAACTTTAGTGGGGTGGGGTACATAATTTCCTCCAATCAAGCGATTGTTTACACCAGTAGTCCCATGTACAATTGATTTGTGATTTACAACCCTCCCTGGATGTGATATGTCAAATATTTTGTTTCTACCAGGTGGCATCAAAGCTGGAACAGCCCACTTGTGCATCAGGCCTGCATTCTGCCCGCATGTCGTTGACATGTACCTGTGCACGACAGGAAACGAGGCTGCTGTGTGAGTTTTTGATGTGGCTTTTTTTCATACCCCATATCAGCACTAATACATATGTGTCTTTGGAGCTGGCTATAATTCGTGAAGTTTACACCCTTTTTTTTAACACATGGGATCTTTTAAAAGGCAAATGTTCAATATTTTTTGCCAAAAAACAAGCATAATGCAGAATATTAAAAAAAAATACCAACATTGCACTATAGTGATTAAATTCAGTGTCTTCAAGGTCGTCTTAGTGTAACCAATGTGACACTGGGGTCAGAATTCATATAATATCAACTACTATAATTAATGTATTGTCCCACTTCTCGTATATATACATCATTCATGACACAGTAGATATTTCTCCACAACGGACGGGTGTGACCTTCAAAGACATGTCAGTTAATGTGTGCGGCTATACGGAAAAAATCCTTAGATGAATTTCTTTAATATATGTATTGCTTCAATGTAATATATTTTTCGTGAAGATTTGCTCTATTCGGGCAATCTAATTGAATTTGGACTGGTCTGTTTCCGTGACAACATTGAGCAACAGAAAACATGGACGACGCGTTTGTACTGCATTACAAGGGGAAATTGAGGGAGAAAACAGTTGTGGCAACAAATGGAGAGTGTTTCTGTGGACTGGAAGTAGATGTTGTGTACGGGCAGGGGTGGTTGGGAATTATGGGGTGATTTACGTTAAATGTCGGCAACTTCGTGGTGGTGGTTTGCGCTGGAAACTGATGAGAGTTCATCGTTTAGCATACATGTTGCACCACAAGGAATGGGAACTTCCGCCAGATATGCACTGTAGCCACTTGTGTCACAATTCTCTATGTATAAATGTCAATCATTTAATACTCGAGACTCCATTTGTGAATGGTAACAGGAGGCAGTGTGCCAGAGAAAACATATGCTTAGGCCATGATCAAGCCCCACCATGCATTTTTTTTTAAATACACATACCTTTCAAGAATACGAGGTAATTAAATTAATTGCAATTAGCATGTACTTACCATTGCATAAGTCGTTCATCAGTCTCCATTTCTTTTGATCAGATCTGTCTGTCTGTCTGTGCGTCCTTTTGTTGGCCCATACAGCATTGTGTTTGCAGGTTGTGTCAGACAGTGTAGTCTTTCTTCTGTTGATCCGGGTCTGGCTTATTGTGTATTGTCTAATTGTCTGTGTACCCTCTGTGTATTCTCTATTGTAAGTAAATCACTGGGGTGTGACAACTCAGAGTTCTACTAATTATGTGTGAGCTGGATAGGTGTGGTCGTCTACAGATCTGTCACGAAGACAGTAGGGGTGTTCTACCACAGTGCTCTTATTCACCTTGACCTTGACCTTGGTTTTTTTCACATTGACCTTACTCTTGTTTGTTGTTGTCATTTCTTGGTCCAGTTGGCCCTTGCGATAGACTGCCTTCTGTGCAGCCACTCTCGTCTGAGCTGAGGCCTCCCTCTGTCGCTTTGCTGCGCGAACGGCATCAAACCGTTTCCTCTTGTTTACTAACAAACGTCTCCTCACTGCGCGTCGGTGCATGTACATTCTGTGATACAAGGCTTCGCGTTGTATTTGCGCAGCAACCCGTGCTACCCTGCCACCTCTAGTTATGGGTGCCCTGTTACTTTCCAGCTTCCTCAGTAGTGAGGCTCCAGTGCCATAATTCAGCCTATCTATGGCATTTCTTGCATCGTAGACAACACTGCCAACACAATCCTACTTTGATTTCTCTGGCAACAGTAAAGCTAGGATTGCCACACTCGCCTTCCGTCACTGAATGCTCCTCGATGCACTCGTTGTACATCGTTTCCATCCGGCCTTTGTCGTACAGCCGCATTTCCTCACGTGTATCTTCTCCTCCTCCTTGTAGATACACCGATGTCAAGTCGTCATTGTCGTGATCATCGCGGCGTGGCCGCAGGATCTTCGCCTCGCCAGAGTGCCCTTCTGCATCTGGCACCTCGATGAGGCCAGCTGGCGTCACTTTTGTGACGCGCGTAAACTCAGCTTGGGTAAGTCTGGGCATCCATCGGGCTAAACTTTCTCCATCTCCAGTCTGCTCTTCAATGCTGTCCTCTTTCTTGGACGCGTATGCAGGATGACCCTTCCTAAAACCACAGGCCCTTTCATTCTTTCGCGGAGACATGATGACAATTGAAATACACACACAAAAAATTCCAAATGTGACACACCAGAGTAATCCAACCTAGTGACCAGCTGACACTAAGCTCACATGGCTGCTGCAACTTTAGTGGGGTGGGGTACATAATTTCCTCCAATCAAGCGATTGTTTACACCAGTAGTCCCATGTACAATTGATTTGTGATTTACAACCCTCCCTGGATGTGATATGTCAAATATTTTGTTTCTACCAGGTGGCATCAAAGCTGGAACAGCCCACTTGTGCATCAGGCCTGCATTCTGCCCGCATGTCGTTGACATGTACCTGTGCACGACAGGAAACGAGGCTGCTGTGTGAGTTTTTGATGTGGCTTTTTTTCATACCCCATATCAGCACTAATACATATGTGTCTTTGGAGCTGGCTATAATTCGTGAAGTTTACACCCTTTTTTTTAACACATGGGATCTTTTAAAAGGCAAATGTTCAATATTTTTTGCCAAAAAACAAGCATAATGCAGAATATTAAAAAAAAATACCAACATTGCACTATAGTGATTAAATTCAGTGTCTTCAAGGTCGTCTTAGTGTAACCAATGTGACACTGGGGTCAGAATTCATATAATATCAACTACTATAATTAATGTATTGTCCCACTTCTCGTATATATACATCATTCATGACACAGTAGATATTTCTCCACAACGGACGGGTGTGACCTTCAAAGACATGTCAGTTAATGTGTGCGGCTATACGGAAAAAATCCTTAGATGAATTTCTTTAATATATGTATTGCTTCAATGTAATATATTTTTCGTGAAGATTTGCTCTATTCGGGCAATCTAATTGAATTTGGACTGGTCTGTTTCCGTGACAACATTGAGCAACAGAAAACATGGACGACGCGTTTGTACTGCATTACAAGGGGAAATTGAGGGAGAAAACAGTTGTGGCAACAAATGGAGAGTGTTTGTTGTGGACTGGAAGTAGATGTTGTGTACGGGCAGGGGTGGTTGGGAATTATGGGGTGATTTACGTTAAATGTCGGCAACTTCGTGGTGGTGGTTTGCGCTGGAAACTGATGAGAGTTCATCGTTTAGCATACATGTTGCACCACAAGGAATGGGAACTTCCGCCAGATATGCACTGTAGCCACTTGTGTCACAATTCTCTATGTATAAATGTCAATCATTTAATACTCGAGACTCCATTTGTGAATGGTAACAGGAGGCAGTGTGCCAGAGAAAACATATGCTTAGGCCATGATCAAGCCCCACCATGCATTTTTTTTTAAATACACATACCTTTCAAGAATACGAGGTAATTAAATTAATTGCAATTAGCATGTACTTACCATTGCATAAGTCGTTCATCAGTCTCCATTTCTTTTGATCAGATCTGTCTGTCTGTCTGTGCGTCCTTTTGTTGGCCCATACAGCATTGTGTTTGCAGGTTGTGTCAGACAGTGTAGTCTTTCTTCTGTTGATCCGGGTCTGGCTTATTGTGTATTGTCTAATTGTCTGTGTACCCTCTGTGTATTCTCTATTGTAAGTAAATCACTGGGGTGTGACAACTCAGAGTTCTACTAATTATGTGTGAGCTGGATAGGTGTGGTCGTCTACAGATCTGTCACGAAGACAGTAGGGGTGTTCTACCACAGTGCTCTTATTCACCTTGACCTTGACCTTGGTTTTTTTCACATTGACCTTACTCTTGTTTGTTGTTGTCATTTCTTGGTCCAGTTGGCCCTTGCGATAGACTGCCTTCTGTGCAGCCACTCTCGTCTGAGCTGAGGCCTCCCTCTGTCGCTTTGCTGCGCGAACGGCATCAAACCGTTTCCTCTTGTTTACTAACAAACGTCTCCTCACTGCGCGTCGGTGCATGTACATTCTGTGATACAAGGCTTCGCGTTGTATTTGCGCAGCAACCCGTGCTACCCTGCCACCTCTAGTTATGGGTGCCCTGTTACTTTCCAGCTTCCTCAGTAGTGAGGCTCCAGTGCCATAATTCAGCCTATCTATGGCATTTCTTGCATCGTAGACAACACTGCCAACACAATCCTACTTTGATTTCTCTGGCAACAGTAAAGCTAGGATTGCCACACTCGCCTTCCGTCACTGAATGCTCCTCGATGCACTCGTTGTACATCGTTTCCATCCGGCCTTTGTCGTACAGCCGCATTTCCTCACGTGTATCTTCTCCTCCTCCTTGTAGATACACCGATGTCAAGTCGTCATTGTCGTGATCATCGCGGCGTGGCCGCAGGATCTTCGCCTCGCCAGAGTGCCCTTCTGCATCTGGCACCTCGATGAGGCCAGCTGGCGTCACTTTTGTGACGCGCGTAAACTCAGCTTGGGTAAGTCTGGGCATCCATCGGGCTAAACTTTCTCCATCTCCAGTCTGCTCTTCAATGCTGTCCTCTTTCTTGGACGCGTATGCAGGATGACCCTTCCTAAAACCACAGGCCCTTTCATTCTTTCGCGGAGACATGATGACAATTGAAATACACACACAAAAAATTCCAAATGTGACACACCAGAGTAATCCAACCTAGTGACCAGCTGACACTAAGCTCACATGGCTGCTGCAACTTTAGTGGGGTGGGGTACATAATTTCCTCCAATCAAGCGATTGTTTACACCAGTAGTCCCATGTACAATTGATTTGTGATTTACAACCCTCCCTGGATGTGATATGTCAAATATTTTGTTTCTACCAGGTGGCATCAAAGCTGGAACAGCCCACTTGTGCATCAGGCCTGCATTCTGCCCGCATGTCGTTGACATGTACCTGTGCACGACAGGAAACGAGGCTGCTGTGTGAGTTTTTGATGTGGCTTTTTTTCATACCCCATATCAGCACTAATACATATGTGTCTTTGGAGCTGGCTATAATTCGTGAAGTTTACACCCTTTTTTTTAACACATGGGATCTTTTAAAAGGCAAATGTTCAATATTTTTTGCCAAAAAACAAGCATAATGCAGAATATTAAAAAAAAATACCAACATTGCACTATAGTGATTAAATTCAGTGTCTTCAAGGTCGTCTTAGTGTAACCAATGTGACACTGGGGTCAGAATTCATATAATATCAACTACTATAATTAATGTATTGTCCCACTTCTCGTATATATACATCATTCATGACACAGTAGATATTTCTCCACAACGGACGGGTGTGACCTTCAAAGACATGTCAGTTAATGTGTGCGGCTATACGGAAAAAATCCTTAGATGAATTTCTTTAATATATGTATTGCTTCAATGTAATATATTTTTCGTGAAGATTTGCTCTATTCGGGCAATCTAATTGAATTTGGACTGGTCTGTTTCCGTGACAACATTGAGCAACAGAAAACATGGACGACGCGTTTGTACTGCATTACAAGGGGAAATTGAGGGAGAAAACAGTTGTGGCAACAAATGGAGAGTGTTTGTTGTGGACTGGAAGTAGATGTTGTGTACGGGCAGGGGTGGTTGGGAATTATGGGGTGATTTACGTTAAATGTCGGCAACTTCGTGGTGGTGGTTTGCGCTGGAAACTGATGAGAGTTCATCGTTTAGCATACATGTTGCACCACAAGGAATGGGAACTTCCGCCAGATATGCACTGTAGCCACTTGTGTCACAATTCTCTATGTATAAATGTCAATCATTTAATACTCGAGACTCCATTTGTGAATGGTAACAGGAGGCAGTGTGCCAGAGAAAACATATGCTTAGGCCATGATCAAGCCCCACCATGCATTTTTTTTTAAATACACATACCTTTCAAGAATACGAGGTAATTAAATTAATTGCAATTAGCATGTACTTACCATTGCATAAGTCGTTCATCAGTCTCCATTTCTTTTGATCAGATCTGTCTGTCTGTCTGTGCGTCCTTTTGTTGGCCCATACAGCATTGTGTTTGCAGGTTGTGTCAGACAGTGTAGTCTTTCTTCTGTTGATCCGGGTCTGGCTTATTGTGTATTGTCTAATTGTCTGTGTACCCTCTGTGTATTCTCTATTGTAAGTAAATCACTGGGGTGTGACAACTCAGAGTTCTACTAATTATGTGTGAGCTGGATAGGTGTGGTCGTCTACAGATCTGTCACGAAGACAGTAGGGGTGTTCTACCACAGTGCTCTTATTCACCTTGACCTTGACCTTGGTTTTTTTCACATTGACCTTACTCTTGTTTGTTGTTGTCATTTCTTGGTCCAGTTGGCCCTTGCGATAGACTGCCTTCTGTGCAGCCACTCTCGTCTGAGCTGAGGCCTCCCTCTGTCGCTTTGCTGCGCGAACGGCATCAAACCGTTTCCTCTTGTTTACTAACAAACGTCTCCTCACTGCGCGTCGGTGCATGTACATTCTGTGATACAAGGCTTCGCGTTGTATTTGCGCAGCAACCCGTGCTACCCTGCCACCTCTAGTTATGGGTGCCCTGTTACTTTCCAGCTTCCTCAGTAGTGAGGCTCCAGTGCCATAATTCAGCCTATCTATGGCATTTCTTGCATCGTAGACAACACTGCCAACACAATCCTACTTTGATTTCTCTGGCAACAGTAAAGCTAGGATTGCCACACTCGCCTTCCGTCACTGAATGCTCCTCGATGCACTCGTTGTACATCGTTTCCATCCGGCCTTTGTCGTACAGCCGCATTTCCTCACGTGTATCTTCTCCTCCTCCTTGTAGATACACCGATGTCAAGTCGTCATTGTCGTGATCATCGCGGCGTGGCCGCAGGATCTTCGCCTCGCCAGAGTGCCCTTCTGCATCTGGCACCTCGATGAGGCCAGCTGGCGTCACTTTTGTGACGCGCGTAAACTCAGCTTGGGTAAGTCTGGGCATCCATCGGGCTAAACTTTCTCCATCTCCAGTCTGCTCTTCAATGCTGTCCTCTTTCTTGGACGCGTATGCAGGATGACCCTTCCTAAAACCACAGGCCCTTTCATTCTTTCGCGGAGACATGATGACAATTGAAATACACACACAAAAAATTCCAAATGTGACACACCAGAGTAATCCAACCTAGTGACCAGCTGACACTAAGCTCACATGGCTGCTGCAACTTTAGTGGGGTGGGGTACATAATTTCCTCCAATCAAGCGATTGTTTACACCAGTAGTCCCATGTACAATTGATTTGTGATTTACAACCCTCCCTGGATGTGATATGTCAAATATTTTGTTTCTACCAGGTGGCATCAAAGCTGGAACAGCCCACTTGTGCATCAGGCCTGCATTCTGCCCGCATGTCGTTGACATGTACCTGTGCACGACAGGAAACGAGGCTGCTGTGTGAGTTTTTGATGTGGCTTTTTTTCATACCCCATATCAGCACTAATACATATGTGTCTTTGGAGCTGGCTATAATTCGTGAAGTTTACACCCTTTTTTTTAACACATGGGATCTTTTAAAAGGCAAATGTTCAATATTTTTTGCCAAAAAACAAGCATAATGCAGAATATTAAAAAAAAATACCAACATTGCACTATAGTGATTAAATTCAGTGTCTTCAAGGTCGTCTTAGTGTAACCAATGTGACACTGGGGTCAGAATTCATATAATATCAACTACTATAATTAATGTATTGTCCCACTTCTCGTATATATACATCATTCATGACACAGTAGATATTTCTCCACAACGGACGGGTGTGACCTTCAAAGACATGTCAGTTAATGTGTGCGGCTATACGGAAAAAATCCTTAGATGAATTTCTTTAATATATGTATTGCTTCAATGTAATATATTTTTCGTGAAGATTTGCTCTATTCGGGCAATCTATTTGGGGACATACCACCAAATGGAGTCCTACGCCATTACCCATAGTAGTCCTGCTTAAAAGAACTGCATTGTGCAGTTTTTGTAAATTCCTGGAAGCAATGAATGTAGGACTGGTTGAGTAGAAATAATTTTTTTGTGCAGCATGGCATCAGAGCTGTGAAATAATGACATTTGTCAGACAGTGACCACGCGCGTATGTATACAGTTGTAGTTCGGCCTAGAGGTGTCAACATGGGCAATCGCCGGCTGATTGGAGCAGAAATGGAGGGGTGTCAGGTTAGAGATTGGATTGTAGGAGAAAAAGATATGTCATTTTCACGAATTTTATATATGATATGTGTGAATGGAGGCTACTTAGTGTGTGAACTTTTCAATAACATTGATATAAAAACCTGGCGGGAAATCAAAGAAACGTTTCAATGGCCGCCTATGGTAAATTAATGGTGGTATCTACCCAGATAGGCGGTCGCAGTGCGGGCAACAGCCTAAAATCGAGCCTATGCGGTGCTCATGCATACCGGATTAGCGAACTTGCGACCTCGCAACCGAGTTATACCCAGTTTCGCGACTTAGTCCCTGGCCATGCATACGGCGCCTGGCCCCTGCACGGTAAGCTCGCATTACACACTAACAATTAGTCCGCACCATATAAATACCACAACGTAGCAATAACCACGATCCGAGTCAAGCCAGCCGTCGTTACGCAACCACCTTCCGAGGAAGTCGCGACGCCGGCCGTCGGAGCCGATCATAGCGGCCGTCATTGACTGTGCTGCACAAGTAAGTGCCGCACACAACAACTGTTGATTTGAGTAATCAGGAATGGGTACGGCAGTATCCTTCCTAATATGAATGGAATAGAGATTCCTGACCCCTATTGCGGATCCGAATTACGGCAGCGATTGGGAATAGCTACAGACATGTGCTATACCATTTTGGAAAGCCAAGAGCATGCCTCAAACTAATAAATCCGTCGATTTTTGATTCTCGTCCCTCAACTCGAGTTTTCGATGTTTCAAACTGTCGACGTTCAAAATGCAACGGCTCTACCCGCCACCCCTTCATAAACAAACGGATCGGCTGGTGGCGTGTTGTCTAGTCCTGAAAACTCCATAGTGTGGCGCCACCATTTTCTATCATGCTATCACGCGTTCCAGAAATGGCGCAGGTTTTTTGCCGCCGAAGCGACTGGCTGGATCACATGGTCTCGGAAAACGGCGTGTATCTTGCTATGCATACTTATTTATATACAGATGTTGGCTTCGCGGGTAAAGGAATAAAACTAGTGAGGTAACATGAATGGGAGTGGGACTACTACAGGGTAAATGCTTCGCAGCTAAAACACGTTTGAGACTCGAGTTAAAGTAAGGAGACAAGCCCCCCTCGCCCCCTACCCCCTCCCCCGCCCACCTCCCTTCCCCGTTCATTCATATTTCCGGCTGAAATGTGCGCTGGTATGCTGTCCGTGGCAGGCTAGGCTCCGTGTTCGTCCTACCACCAATCAGAATTTTAGCCCAGGCCGTCACCAGTGGTTGAATGCCCACCCGACCCCCCGATTTTGCCGAATGTTTGCCTATTTTCCACCCCAAATCAAAATTATGTGATCTCGCCACGGAGATAAATAGTTCGCGGTGCCAGCTGACAAAAGTCGCTGTTACCTGTCACTGAGTCGAGGGTTCCCAAGGAATATTCGACATGCGATGTGACCGTCGGTGGTGAGGAATGTTCTGCAGTTGCACAATTTCAGCTGGAAATATGAATGAACGGGGAAGGGAGGTGGGCGGGGAGAGGGGGAAGGGGGCGGGGGGGGGGGGGGCTTGTCTCCTTACTTTAACTCGAGTCTCAAACGTGTTTTAGCTGCGAAGCATTTACCCTGTAGTAGTGCCACTCCCATTCATGTTACCCCAGTCCTGCTTCATCCTTGAAGCATTTACCCACTAGTATTTATATATGACATTAAAATTCTACTAGGTGGACATTTCATAAATTGGGCATAACGAGGCGACGGCCATTTTAAAAAATGGCTGCCA
The DNA here is from genome assembly GCA_964017155.1 of Oasisia sp. SBJ-2009. NCBI lineage: Eukaryota > Metazoa > Annelida > Polychaeta > Sabellida > Siboglinidae > Oasisia > Oasisia sp. SBJ-2009. The sequence goes on from OZ024859.1 coordinate 30,460,117, forward strand.
TATTCAATATACCCGTATCTTAATAAATTCGGCATGCAGAGCAATAATTGTGGTATGCGAGTGTATGTTTTAGGGTACCCCGATTTCAAATACGTTGCGCGTGCCAAAATACTCCAGCATCACGCCTGTGCTGAAGGAACTCCATTGGCTGCCGGTCCGGGAACGTATCTGTTTCAAAATAATGTTACTCGTCCACAGAGCAGTCAACTGTCGTGGACCAGTGTACTTGCGTGACCTTATTTGCATCTACACGCCAACCACAGCACTTCGCTCAGAGGGAACCAAACAGCTTAAAAGACCTAACACAAATTGCAAAGCTGGAGATGCGAGTTCCCCGCAGCTGCTCCGGACCTGTGGAACAGGTCCGGAGCAGCTTAAGTTAAGTTGACCTTAAAAGGTCAACTTTTAAGAATGCCTTAAAGACGCTCTATTTTAAACAATACTTTGGCTGATGCAGAAATAATTAAATGAAGAGACAATGCATCGAAGAGAACATTACCTCTGCTTTAAATGACCTTGTGTATTTATGTTTTTTAGCCTTTCTATATTTATTTATTTATAATGTTTTTATTAGTCTGTCTTTATGCACTTTTATAAAATATACAGTTAATTTTGTTTTAGTTATACATTTGGGTAATTAGTTTTAAGAACATGTTATCATGTACATGTAAAGCGCCCTGAATAGTTTTTAAGCTAGATTTGGCGCTATATAAGTTTTTTTTAAATATATAATTACTTGGCTCCTCCGGCATTTCTTTCCGCCATTTGTAAAGATGGCGATCGTCAATACAAATGTCACCATATCTCAAATACTACGTCACCTAGAGCAATTTTATTGACGTTGCTGGATAGGTTGGTGGAAAGCGATATCAATATGTTATTTGTCACCTTCAATAACATAACAATTCGTGCCATTTATAAAGATGGCGTCTGTCAAAGCCCATTATGTCCGTATTTAAGAAATACGGTATTTAGATCCATCTATCACCACATCTTAAGTGCTTCATGTCGTCGAAGGGTGTAGCTGGTGTACAGTGGAGACCTGTTTGACCCAATGTTGACATTAGTTATAAGTTTGAGACGAGTTCAACGCCATATATTATAATATGTTCCCCATTATCGCTCGATATACATGAGATCACATGGCAAGACTATTAATCGATGTGTCATCTGTATTTAACCAAATGCCAATATAAGTCTGAATTTCATGTATGTTTGAAAAGTGTCGTCATCAGAACACGATACAGATGGAGAGATGCATGTGAAAAACATGTTTATAGGTTAAAGCCTGCGTCACTCAGGCCAGGACTACCATCGATCTATATAGATTATCAGGTACTGGGCAGTCAAATGATGTTTTAAAACAGGTGGTAATTGCCTACGAGATATATTCCCACCGTCATAGCTATCCCAAAAGAGAAGTATTAATGAGGTGTTTGTTTACAATAAGCCAAGGTTGCTTTATTGATTGAAGACATTTCTATTGCATACCAACACATAAGTACATTAACTTACTATTATTTAAAACTTGTTTGTTTCTTCTCTTGCCATATTTCAGATGATTGAAAATAAACATGGCCATGGACAAAAATACATAGTAACTTGAGATACTTCACCTGATATATTTAATATAGTATTAAACAAGCAATACCGTTACAGTAGCTGAAAACGATAGTATGATTCACTACAGTACTAGACGCATCACACTGACCTGTGTTAATACATCACACCACCACCACACTAAACCACTCAGCAAAATAAATTGTAATTCAATTGCATGTGGGGATCGCACCCCAACCACATGGTATCATATGATGCAATGACCCACCCGCGAGGCCCCGCTATACATAAACATTACTGCTGAACAAAAGACAGTTTAAATTCCCTTAAATGGTTTATACATTAATATACGTGGATTACACCCCAACAAATGATGCATCATGCGATCCAGTGATTAATAACAGATTAAATTAATGCAGCCATGCATCACTGACTACATTATCTGCATGCCCAGCGTGGGGTATATATGTACAAGAGGGTTTGATCACACAAGTAACACGTTTGCGTTTTGGTAACTATAGGGGTAACACATTCATGATGAAATCTGAAACAATGTTATTGTTCTCATTACATCAATGACGACTGGGTTCACCAGTTGTAGCAATGTAAGCCTCGCTTTTATGTCGTATACTGCGTACCGGGCACTCTACACAGTGTTAGGGCAACCTGCGTATCCAACTCTTCCACCAGGAATCTCATCATATCGGCCAGTATACTTTGCGCATGCATGTGACCCGCTCTGGTCAACTGATCCCATAACATATAATAGGATTCAAGTTAAGCGAGCATTCTGACCATTCAATCTTCGTGATCTGTAGGTAGATATCAACGATCCTGGCTTTACCTATAGGATCGTCCAATGTCCCTATCACGCTCTACTGGTTAGACATAGCATGAATTTTATCACACAGGTTATTCCAGAGCAATGTATCCCTGGGCATCCGCCGCGGTCGTTGCACCCGCAAGAGGACGGCAGGAAATGACGCGTTGGACGCCACTGTGGTGAGTTAAACGTTATTGCAATACACTTAGCTATATTTTCTTTTCTGTCAAAATGCCGCTTCCTATAGCACATACAAAATATAACTTCTGTCAAAATGGCGCTTCCTATCACCACATCCGTACCAGAACTGCTGTAAAAATGGCGGCTCCCATAGCAAAACTTCCGTAAAAATGGCGGCTCCCATAACGTCCGTACCAACACTTCCTTAGAAATAGCAGCTCGTACCACATCCCCATCAAAACTTTCGTAACAAATGGCGGCGCTTCCTGTTCCGTCCATGGTTTCTTTATTATTATAAATATTAGTAAAATATTGTTGTAGCAGTTCATAGTAGCCCCAACCCCCGCCAAGAGACGGCCCGCCGTGCGCCAGCCGTCCCCAGCCCCGGCCTCTGCGCCAACCTTTGCCCCAACCCCGGGGTAGCAGAAGCCGGTGACCGGTGGCGCCACGGTGAGTCGTGTTTGCATATGTAGGGTATAATAATACTAATTATTATTATTAAGCATCATGTGTCAATGTCTAGATTGATAATGTACTGTGTAATGTACAATGTAATGTGCGGGGCCACCGTGGGGAGCCAAAGAGACTAAATGATTGTCATATTAAAAAAAACGAATACCCATTTGTTTTGAGTTATTATATATATATATATATATATATATATATATATATATATATATATATATATATATATATATATCGTACATGTTATGAAACAGATTCACGTGAAAACGCGTCTTATCACATTCGTTTCTACTTGTAGGCCCCGTATTGTTGCCCACAGCGCAACACGAGGTTTTCAAGACACCGTAATTGGCGCCGCCACATTAACGAAGGGCGGTGCCAACGGAAACAGCACCAGCAACAACAGCGAGCGCGAAGCGCTTATCGAGGACATAGTGGTAAGCTGATCGTAATAAATTTAAAACACCTGTTTACCAACTTGTATAATTGATAAACTTGTCTTTATTTCAGGGGCTGCTACATAATATATTTGTCTTTAAAAATGTTGGTTATAACAATATTGAAAGTGAACTTCTTTCAGCGCGAAGAAAAGGCAAAATCATCACCGTCGCCGTCGCCGTCGCCGTCGCCGTCGCCGTCGCCGTCGCCGTCGCCGTCGCCGTCGCCGTCGCCGTCGCCGTCGCCGTCGCCGTCGCCGTCGCCGTCGCCGTCGCCGTCGCCGTCGCCGTCGCCGTCGTCGTCCCCTACATTCGTAGCAACATCTCCTGCATCATCGCCTCCACCACCACCACCACCACCACCACCACCACCATCACCATCGCCGCTATTTGAAGAAGATCCGTTGCCGCCATTTCGTGATTTTTATTTTGTAGACGACCGTTTAGTTAATTTGTATGGGAGTCAGTGGTCGTCCATTCGAACAAATCATCGTTGCGGGTGCATCCAGACAACCTACAATATTCGTTACACAACTGCTCTTCGTCCTACCTTGTGGAATATTATCAGAAGTCAGTCCTCCGCTTTCAAAGTTAATGTGTTTGTTTTGGATTCATATTACGGAATAAAATCTCAAGTGAACTTCGTTATTTTCATTTTTCGAAATGATGATGAAGTGTTTGCTTACGGACCATGGACTCATGTTATATATTATGTATTTTGTTGTAATTTGCAAGAAAATAATCTCGTGTGTGTATCACTGTATGCAACATGTCATGACATTCTTACCTTACCTTACCTTACCTTACCTTACCTTACCTTACCTTACCTTACCTTACCTTACCTTACCTTACCTTACCTTACCTTACCTTACCTTACCTTACCTTACCTTACCTTACCTTACCTTACCTTACCTTACCTTACCTTACCTTACCTTACCTTACCTTACCTTACCTTACCTTACCTTACCTTACCTTACCTTACCTTACCTTACCTTACCTTACCTTACCTTACCTTACCTTACCTTACCTTACCTTACCTTAGGACGGTTCTGATCGTAGGATTCTGTCTTCCTCTGCGATCAGCTCTTCGTTTTCATTATCTATTAATATTAAATCGCGTGTTCCGGTTCTATTGTTGTTAGTAATTCTTAACGGTGCTTCGAAGTCATATACAATATCCTGGTTATACCAACATTTGTCTAGTCGTGTTTTAAATGAATTTAGAGATTTTGCTGTTACTACTGTATCAGGGAGACTATTCCATGGTTCAGTAATTCGAATTGGAAATACATTTTTTTCTTAAGTTAATTTGGCTCTTTGTGTGAATAGTTTTGGAGAATGTCCTCTGTTTCCTGTTCTTTGTGATGTCTCATTGTTTTTCAACAGATTTGGTACAGATTCGTGATCATAAATGTTGTGTATTATTTTATAGACTTCTATCATGTCTCCTCTTAATCTTCGATATGCTAATGTAGGTAGTTTAAGCAATTTGAGTCTTTCTATATATGATAGATCTCTCATACCTGGTAATTCTTTAGTGGCTCTTCTCCGAATATTTTCTTGCTCTATCAATATGTGATTCAGTTTGTACATAATATAAAAATACGAAATAATGTTACTATGTAAAACACGAAACGATGCTTGGCACTTTCTCTTGGGTGCCTAACTGTGTAAATAGTTAAGGTTTACAAGAATGTTTATTACTCCACTTCCTCTTGGGTATCTGACAAGAATTGTGTATACATTGGTATATTGTGTGTAAATAAAACGTTGCAACCCCAAAACATGGTTTCGACATATTATTGCAGTTAAGACGATACACGAACACACACGCATGCATCGAGTCAGCAACACTATAGCCTTTGTAACTATAAGTCAATGTGCCAATTTCGTTACATGCTTGAACGAGATGGAAAGAGCGACGTTTTCACAATTGTTACCAAATTAGCGTGATAACTTCATCACTTTTTAGTTTTTTACTTCGGCGGAAAACGTTTCATATTTAGATATTTTACGATATGAATGTAGTAAACTCTCAATATTCTTCCGTTTCGGACTAACATCATTTTCACATTGCTAAGAGGTTAAGGTAATTTCGTAACATTGTTACCATCTCAACGAAAATAGAGAGCAATGTTTTCACAACTAACTTAGTATTTTACCGTTTCGATGCGATAGCCTTGTCAAATATTCGTACATTACTAAATCATTATGGTAATTTCCTAACATTTACCGCCTCAACGATATAACACGTAGTAAAGTTTTATTATTCTAGCGTTTCACTGCGATGGCTTTATCAGTTAGACGTATTTTCCTAAGTCATCTTGGTAATTTCATACCTTTTCGTGGGAAAGCTTTGGCACTTTCTATCATAAAACGAGAACCTTGGTGGTTTTTACGACATAGAACATTTTCCTAATCAAATCATGGGTTGTAACGTGATTTCTTTAAAAACCGGTGCAACCTAGCGGATAATTATGTCACTGCGTTAGACGCTAGCTCCATCTAGCGAGCTAAATAACCTCTAATTAGAGTTTGATACGCAATAACCTTGTCTAGTATTCGTATTTTAATAAGTCAGAATGCCGACTTCGTAACACTTCGTAACGTTTCATAATTTCATTGCGTTAGGCTGGAGGTGTTTTCATATATTTTAACTAAGTTAACGTTGTAACATGAAGTAAAATCTCAATATTTTACAATTTCTATGCTTTACCATTTATAAATAAAATATATTGTCGTATTCTACTAAGTTTTAGTAAGTCAGCAATGTAATTTCCTAATACTATTATACCTCAACGAGATAGAGAGGCATTTTTTCACAGTTTATTTCAAGTTTGCATAGCAACGTGTAGTAATTTTTAAACATTATAACGTTTCACCGCGATAGCTTTGTCACTTTATCGTATTTTTTCTAAAAGTCATCTTGGTACTTTATATGGGAAAGTTATGTCACTTTCTATCATAAAACGAGAACCTTGTTGGTTTGATTTATTACGATCAGCTTACCACTATATCCTCGATAAGCGCTTCGCGCTGTTTAGTGCAACGACCGAAGCTGAAAAAGGGCTCTATTTAAAGAGATACCCCTATCGGAGGTATAACAAGCTGGGATCAGTCTCATTTTGACCGTCTGGACGTCTAGTTTCTGTGAAACGATGTTGTAGTTGCTGCTAACTTGTACAACATGCTGTATTAACCCTTTGTGTGCGGCAACCTGTGAACAAATGACGTTTTCAATTACTTGCTTATTTTATTAAATCAGCCCTGTTATTTTTTTAGAATTGGTAGTTATATCAACGTATTTCATTGAAATGGACGTGTAGCAATATATTTTAGGCAGTTTTATGCCGATAAAGGGGTCAAGGGTCCAAAATAGACTCAAAATAAAACGATTGTTTGTGATTTTGACAAAACTGAAGCACGTTTTATTGCACCCTACTAACAATATATGTTACAACAGTGTCAGACCAGACTTTATTCATCATAGAGGATGTGTAATTGATGGAAAAATCAGTTTGAGCATGGTGAAGTTGGTATAACATGGTCCATTAACCCTCTGTTTGCGACAACGCACAAACTACGTTTTTGAATTTTTGCTTTTGCTTTATCTTAATACGGCATGCAGAGCAATAATTGTTGTATAAGAGTTAATATGTTTTAGGGTATTCTGATTTCAAATATATAATTTCTATGCTCCGCCGGCATTTCTATCCGCCATTTTTAAAGATGGCGGTCGTCAATACAAATGTTACAATATCTCAAACCTAGAGAAACGTTTTTGACGTTGTTGGATAGATTAGTGGATAGCGATACCTACCATATTATATGTCACATTCAACAACATAATAATGCGCCATCTCTAAAGATGGCGTCTGGCAAACCCTATTATTTCCGTATTTAAGAAATACGGTATTTAGATCCACCTTTCACCACATTTTAAATGCTTCATATCGTCGAACGGTGTAGCTGATGTGCAGTGGAGACCTGTTTGACCCAATGTTGACATTAGTTATAAGTTTGAGACGAGTTCAACGCCTTATATCATATATGTTCCGTATTTTCGCTCAGTATACATTAATCGATGTCATCTGTATTTAAGCCAACTGTCAACATAAGTCTGATTTAATTAATGAATTTCCTGTATATTTAAAAAGTGTCTTCCCCAGAACAGATGGAAAGATGTATGTGAAAAACATGTTTACAGGTTAAAGCCTGCGTCACACAGGCCAGGACTACCATCGATCTATTTAGATTAGCAGGTATTGAGCAGTCAAATTATGTTTTAAAACAGGTGGAACTTACCTACGAGATATATCCCCACGGATATAACTATCCCAAACGAGAAGTATTAATGAGGTGTTTCTTTTCAATAAGCCAAGGTTGCCTCATTAATGAAGAAATTTCTACTGTATGCCAACACACAAATACATTGCAAATTATTAGTTCATACTTATTTCATTCTTGTCTTGCCATATTTTAAATGATTGAAAATAAACATGGCTATGGACAAAAAAATATATAATAACTTCGGATGTTTAAATGTGCTCCTGCCTCTCCTGAACTTGATGTATTACTTACATATTGGGCAAGACCGTCAAGCCACCTTGTGGTGGGAAGACTAGCAGAAAACGTGTCAGTGACGTAGCTGAGCTCAACAATGACATTGTTAACAAAATATTCAGGATTAACGGATCTGACTGCATTCAAGTATCCGTGTTTATCCGGACAACATTGATTGTGTGGAAGGACGCAAGACACGTGTGGTTCATTGCCTGCATGTGTTTATTGCATCCAACTAAGGTCTTTAGCATCGTTCAGTAGCTGGCTACGAATTATAGGCGTGGCTGCGCCATACCACCGAGTCGGACAATATGTCACGTTCAAGTTCCAATATACGCAACGCTGCTGCATCCGCATGCAGCAGCCTATATACGGGTACAGTTGCGTACTTATACACTGACTAAATTGCGGATTTAGGGACCAGTTAGCACCCTGCGACACCTTTCCCTCCTTATATATTTTAGAGTGGAGAAACCACGGGAATGTAACCATGGGGCGGGCCCCGGCACACTTGCCTCCTACGTAGTTTTAAAATGTACTGTGACTAGTATTTGCGCTTAATATAAAATAATGAAATATTGCCCTACGTCTATAACATATAAACGAACAATAAGACGGATAAGATAAGACGGCGCCAAACCATTCATGCATTTCAAAGTCATTACCAACATTTTGAAGGCGATTCGGCACTCAACTGGCAGCCAATACAGCTCCTTCAACACTGGTGTGATGTGGTCATGTTTATTGGTGCGTGTTATTAGCCTGACAGCGTTGTTCTGGACAGGCAGTAGCCGAGCTGTCTGTGATAACGGGATGTTATGCAACAGTGAGTTGCAGTAGTCGAGTCGAGATGTGACGAGTGCATTGACTGCCCTTTTCGCGGTTTCTGTTGTTAGGTAGTGCCGTATTGATGACAGTCTATACAGATGGTAGTTACATGCGGCGCACACAGCAGTCACATGATCTGTCATCGTCAGATGTTGATCCAAGTGCACTCCCAGATTCCTTATGCGGTGTGATGGTGAAACCGTATCATCGTTAAGGAGAAACCTCCGTACACCTTGAAATTATGTTTTGATGCAAAGATCATCATCTCAGTTTTTTCATCGTTTAATTTCAGCATGCGCACCGCCATCCATCGCCTGACTTCCCCAACACAGTCTGTGAGTCGCCTCGCGGTTTCCACTTGGTCGCCTGGTTTAGCGGGATTGTACGACGCATATAATTGAATGTCGTCGGCATATTTATGATATTTTATGCCATGTCTTTTGAATATCCGCTGCATTGGGGTGGTGTAAAGAGTGAACATGACAGGCCCAAGGACCGAACCCTGTGGCACACCACTGTGTAGCGGAATAGTCGCGGATGTTTTTCGAGTCTACCAGGACACAGTGGGTGCGGTCTTCCAAGTACGTCCGGAACCATGATAACGCCGTTTCACGCACTCCGTACTCGTCGTGCAATAGTGTCAGTAAATGTTCATGGCCAATCGTGACAAATGCACTTGATAAGTCCAGCATGACAAACAACATTGCATGATTCTTGTCAAGTTCACTAGCAATGTCATGCTGAACACGCAGTAGAGCAGTTTCTGTACTCGGGAGTATCGTATATGGTGATTGGTATTCTTCATGCAGCCCATTCAAAGTGATATGATCAAGCAAACGACGAACTGCGACTTTCTCCAAAACTTTGCCGACGAATGCTATGTTTGACATTGGTCTGTAGTTCTTTAACAGGTCTTTATCGAAAGTGTCGGATTTCTGAAGCAGTTTTACTATTGCTGTTCTCAAAGTGACAGGAAAGAGGTCTTGCTTAAAACTGTTATTCACTATTGCCACCAGACAAGGAACGTGGACACACACTGTTTTCTTCAACAGATCAGTCGGGCAAGAGTCTAGGCTGCATGTCTTTGGAGGAGGGCACAGTCTGATGATGTTCTTTATTTCTTCTTCACTCGTAGGTAGCAGTCGATCGAGTTCGCTTCGTTGGCTGTCAGAATCGATACCATAATCAGAACTGTCTTCGTCATTGGTCAGCGGTGTGCGTATCTGCATTCCAATACCTCGTGTTTTCTCTGCAAAGTAGGTTGCGAAGTCATTGCACAGTGCTTCAGTGTTAATGGATTGTGGACGAATTATTCCCGGTGGCTTTAGCAGAGTGTTAACTATACGAAAACATGTTCACTGGTCTAGTGAAGACAACACTGACTCGTTGTGAGCACGCTTCGCTCGCTTGATCATGTTGTCGACAGCTGTTCGATGCTCAACAAAATTCTGGCGATGCACCTCGAGTAAATAAAACACTTCACGCAATTATTAAAGTTCACCATTGTGCGAAATTTCGTCTGTAGCATGGAGCCTTGTTGAAAGTCATTTTTGATGTGTGCGAGTCTTATGATAATTATAATGATAATTACTGTCCATGTTTCGTGTACCAACCACCACATGGCATGAGTCGGTATGCTACCAGATGAGAGAATGTTCACATTTGTCGAACTAGTCTTCACGGAATGTTCCATGACACATAGTTTTGAGCGTCTTTGCATGTGAAGTTTGAGGTCCGCACATCGTTGTACGGACATGCCCGATGTTTGCATGCTCTTGTACTCCGCCAAATACCGCTGTCTATGACACCGGCAGAATAACCACTGACGTCGCATATCGCATCCATCTCTGCCCTGGCAACGTCCTCGCGTCATGCCACGTCACCGCGGTGGTCGGAAACATCAGTGTCGGCATCGTCTCGACCAAACAGTAATTCAGTCGACCGTCCGGCGACGTCATGCATGGTTAACCTGACGTCCGCATTGGAGAGCAATTATTGTTGCGTCGGTCGCACTGCAACAATAAACTCAAGAGGCACCAGCTGGCGCCATGATATTAGTCACTGGTCGACATAAATTAGACTGACGCTCGCCGTAGTTGTAATTAGCGGGTTATCCCGCCTAACCATCCGAAACGTTAACATATATTAACAAGGGTTTAATGATACCCGAGTTACACCTATAAATGTAACTGGCTAGATTGTAATATATACTTATAATTCTAACAACTAAGACGTAATAAATATACCAAACATGGGTATAATGATACCCTACATTGGTGTGATTACTTCATGGGTATGAGTATATCGAACATTGGTATGATTATACCCGAACCACTCTCAGTCCCGAACAGTCACTGGTTTGACTATTTACCTGTTAGGGTATTTATGCTCTGAGCGCTATTTGTGACTGGGTGTATGTGTTTTCTGGTATGCAAGACTGGACTTGTTGCTGCAGTCGAACCTGGTGGTTGAAGACCTCGCTTACAAAGCAATGACGTCGACGACGTTGCAATGCTTGTAATATGGTTCATTATTCAGCCGTCAGTAATATAGTTCTATTTTATTAGTGATTGGCATTTGTGGAGATGCAACATTTATGTTTATCTCTACAATGTGTAATTTAATTCTTGTTCAGTGTAAAATACGTGTTTATTTTGTTCTTAATGTTGTCCGTGTGCCACCAGGATCACTACGATTGGGGTATACGGGCCATCAAGTCTGTGCTCGTGGTGGCTGGAGCTCTCAAGAGGGCTGACGTCGGTCGACCTGAGGATGAGATAAAACCCTAATTAGACTATAGTAGTATTATCTTGTTCGTCCATCCGTCGCGGGTGATGACCATGACATCACTGATCTGTCGCATATAGGCGATGTGTCCGGATGTAGCTGATAAGCCCGATTCGGGCACGAAACGTTCCTTGTCTCACCAGCCAGTGTTGGCTTGCAGGTACTGATGCTAGCGCTATGTGATTTCAACATGCCCATGATTGTCACGGATGATTTGCCCGTCTTCATGGGTCTCATTGGCGATCTGTTCCCCGCACTCAATGTGCCCCGCAAACACAATTAAGACCTGGAGACGCAAATCAAGAAATCTGTGCATGACCTTCGTCTGCAACCAGAAGAGAGCTTCATTCTCAAGGTTGGTAACATATTATAAGGCCAGTTCACTTACTGAATATTATTCCCGTTGTCAATTTAATTATAAAAAAATGTATTACAACTAATAGAACACGATATGCAGTCTTGTCGAGTGAAAGGTGTTTGTTTTTCTGAGTAAACTGTTCTTATTCTTATTCCCATTGCATTGGCATTGAATAGAGCAGCGGCCCTAAATGATTCTCAATCACATCATATTGTCTATTGCTTTTCAGGTAGTTTCACCTCTACTGTGACTCTCCTTCAGCTTTTTAGGGGTCTGCATTGCTTTGGTTTTCTTTATGTAGCAATTGTAGAATTTCCTTTCATGGCTACTCTCAATTTTAAATCTCTCTTGATGCTGATTAGTTTTGCCGGTTTATGAGTTCTGTGTTTGTTGTGTTACTTTATAGTTTTATTGTGATAAAGTCTGGTATTTCTGGACGAATGTTTATAATATGTTCATAATTTGTCTGTGCTTGTAGATGGTGCAGCTGCAGGAGCTGTTTGACGTGCGTCATTCGGTGTTCATTGTCGGCAACGAAGGCACGGGTAAGAGTATGGTCTGGAAGTCACTGATAAAGGCGAATCAGAACATGAAGTTGAAGCCAGTTGCCATTGATATCAACCCGAAGGCTGTGACCAATGACGAGTTGTTTGGCATCATCAACCCCGCCACCAGGGAATGGAAGGATGGTGAGTACACGTACTTTCACCTAATGCAGTTTTATTTTTAAAGACCATGCAACTAATCTATGCTTAGGCCATTAACTGTGCACTGGAATCAAGCGAAAGATTATGTCTGAATAACACAAAACATTTGTTGGTACCTGGTTTATGCTGGCTGTTGTGCATTACTATGGGTACCGTACACTACTTATCATGCTGAGGGTGTCATTTTCTATTTTTTACATTACTATTGTTATACCCACATTTTCACTTTTTGTAGATGACATGATGCAATAAGATTGCAGTAAAATGGTTTATTAACGTGACGCAAAAAAAATGCACTTTGTTTTTGAAGGGAATGGAAACAAGGCTATACCTAAAATTCGTTTTTCATGTATACATCAAGAATGAGTATGTATGCAACATTTTACAACATTAGAAAAATAAATACAAATACATTTGTAGTATAAATTCTATTAAAACCCCGTTAGCATAGCAGTCCCCACGGAAATTGACGAGTTAAATAGTAAACCGATCACGTGGTATCGTGGCGTCAAAGATGACAGGCGAACCGTGTCTACATAATCAGATCATGTTTACAAGGATATATTTTGGGTTGAAATAAGCGTCATAATAAATTATTGTGCGATATTTCCATGTAATTCAGTCATTAGATGTTATTCCCTTTAATTGAAAGACTATAGGTCCGTATGTCGATTGACATAGATACAAGATAATCAGTACTTATTGGTTGCCCAGACTCTTCTATGCATTGTACAAATGCAGCTTTACATGCTTTTTGGTTCATTGACTATGTCACTGCTATGAAACAACAATGTAGCAATACACTATGGAGACCTGATATATTTAAAGTGAAAATAAGCATGGCTGATTTCTCACTGTTTGATTTTACCATATTGTCTTTCTGTTTCAGGACTGTTTTCTGTTGTCATGCGAGATTTGTAGAATGTGGTGCATGATGGTCCGAAGTGGATTGTTCTTGATGGTGACATTGATCCTATGTGGATCGAATCACTCAACACTGTCATGGACGACAATAAGGTGAGCGTGAAATTTTCTTATTGCAAATGTGGCAACACATTTAATATATCCTACAGATAATTCTTGAGAGATGGTTATGGTGTGCTGCATGTTTACGTCTAGTAATACACTGCATTACCAACTTTTTGCATTCAGTTTTATAGAAATTGATTATTCTGCGACATATGAAAGGTATGAATATGAACACTTTAGTTCAAATATTTTAGCTAGACAATAGTGTGATATATGATGACTCCCATTTCTCATAACGCATGCCGTTATAAATGGCTCTCAATTATACCCACAGTATATATATATATATATATATATATATATATATATATATATATATATATACATACATACAATATATATATATATTGTATATATATATTGTATATATATATATATATATATATATATACAATATATATATATATTGTATGTATGTATATATATATATATATATATATATATATATATATATATATACATACATACAATATATATATATATTGTATATATATATTGTATATATATATATATATATATATATATATATATATATATACTGTGTGTATAATTGAGAGCCATTTATAGCGACACGCGTTATGAGAAATATAAGTCATCATATCTCACAATATTGTATACATATGTATATATATATATATATACATACATACAGTATATATATATATATATATATATATATATATATATATATATATATATATATACTGTATATATATACTGTATATATATATATATATGTATATATATATATATATATATATATATAGATATATATATATATATATATATATATATATATATATATATATATATATACAGACCCCGACATCACGGGAACCATCTTCCCCGTTATATATATATATTCCCCGTTATATATATATATATATACAGATATATATATACAGATATATATATATATATACAGATATATATATATATATATATACAGATATATATATATATATATATATATATATATATATATATATATATATATATATATATATATATATATATACAGACAGTGTTGCATTTTTGAAGTGTAAACAGCTTAGTACTTATATGCCTATATGGCCATAATGAAACACACCATATTGGCCTTGGTTAGTGTTTGCTAACTAATTGTTTGTGCATTTTTCAATATTTGAATTTGTTCTAAGATGTGTTATTTGTCTTACGAAAAGCTCAATATAGATCTTGCAATATTAGAGAACGTATACTTCTGACTTTGATATAGTCATGACACATCTTTTCCATCATGTTGAAAACCGTTATTGACACAGGAAAGCATTATATATATATATATATATATATATATATATATATATATATATATATATATATATATTTATAATGCTTTCCTGTATATATATATATATATATATATATATATATATATATATATATATATAATGCTTTCCTGTGTCAATAACGGTTTTCAACATGATGGAAAAGATGTGTCAGTCAGGAGTACTAAGCTGTTTAAACTTCAAAAATGCAACACCGATAAATCAATACCACTAAGCCAGCCAGCATCATTCGCTATCTTCGATGCTTCGTCGATGATCAACAGTACTCTAAGAAATGATGATGGGATGTGTTCCGTTGTAGGTGCTCACCTTGGCTAGTAACGAGCGCATTACGCTGACAGCGAGCAAGCGGCTGTTGTTTTATTTGAGATCAGCCATCTGAAGACAGCTACTCCAGCTACGGTGTCCCGTGCTGGAATCTTGTTCATCAACCCTGCTGACCTTGGCTGGAATCCATAAGTGTAACATTTACATGCACATTGTTTTCTTCGTTCATTGCATGCCCTGGAATCTGAGAGACAGTGGTGCAGTAGGGCAAATAGCAGAACAAAGTCATGTGCAAGATGATGTAAACATTAGATTTGTCGTCATCGCACCGCTCATTTTGAACTAGACATTTGTACCATGTCGTTTAGAAGTATGCTCAAATCGGAAGTGTCTTAGACAGTTCGTTTTATTCTAGTAAAATCATAAGTGTTCATTTTGGTTGTATATGCTTTTGCTTTTTTTTTTTTAAATGCTACATTTGAGACATTTCCGAGCAATATGCACTTTTATGGCTTGTTTTTTGCCGTGGGATTAACGTTTGTCTTGTATTAACTATCAAAAGATTCTAACGACTTGAACGCACTCTAACACATGGCCATCGATGTTTGCAGGCCAGTGAGCAGCTGGATCGACACAAGAGAGGTGCAATCTGAACGCGCCAATCTGACGATTCTCTTTGAAAGTACGTGCCGACATGTCTCGAAGTGATGAAATTCCATTTCAAGAAGATCACGCCTATCGCAGACATCAGCCATCTGCAGATATTGTGTTACCTGCTCGAGTGCGTGCTGACGCCAGAGAACACTCCACCCGACTGCCCCAAGGAGTGGTACGAGCTGTACTTCGTCTTCTGCTGTGTCTGCGCGTTTGGATCAGATGAGTGTCACAGTGGGGTGAAGTGGCAAACGTTTAAGAGTTACGTTTACTTGCATTCGTGCAAAATTGATGTGAAAATTAGATAAGCAAGTAATAAATGTAAAATTCAAACGTAAATGTCCTAAAACACTCAGTTCCATGCAGCGTTACACAACGGCATTGGCGTCATACACGACGTGAAGCTTTCGTCTCACAACGCACTCCGCATTGTTAGATCATACCTGTTGTTGTTAGATAAATGGCGTGACTCCGCGCGATTGGAGCTCATTGTTGTCTAAGCGAGACAATTGGGGACTGGACACAAGAATAATACACAATAAAATAGTTTACGGGATTTGCATTTTACATTGCTGTACATTGTGGTTTCGATAATCACTTATGTCTGACAAGTTGTCTAAATTCGCATAATCATAACACATGTGTACGTTTGCCTCAAACAGGTTGTACTACGCGAAAAATGGCACTTTTCATTATTAGTCAAGATCGCTAAACGCAAGTACTTGCCGCTATTGCCATGGCAACCACCATTATAATCGATTAAAATTCATGATTTCCGTGATCATTGTCACCGGCAAAGTGTTCCACTGCTTCTGCTTGTAATAATCCTTCGGACAGTATAACTGAAATAGTTAGACTGGAACAGTTCGATTATTACAACCAAAAACAAAACGAAGTCCTATACGTTAACATGGAGAATATGGACCTCCTACCCCCAGCCTCGTTTTCGCGCGCGAGACTTACACGCCCTATACGCGCGCGGTAGTTACATAACAAGTTATGCAACCTCCACGGCCAACGTTGGTAAATAAATGTATATTATTTGGTTGACATTTACTTAAATTAAGGATTTCATGTTCAGCTTAGCAGCAAATTATGATATTGAATTATAGAACAACGATGTAAACACAACTTGCTTGTAGAACTATGGTGATTAAACTGAGTTCTGTTGTAGTTAACGAGACGTAGAAAAGAGAGATTATTACAGAGGCTTTTGAAGAAAGTTGATTTCAAGATAGGTAAAAAATGTAGTGATGATTATGATTTGAAAGAATCACGGGAAAATGATCTCCTTTACTTGGCTCTTTGGCATTAAGAGATCCCGTATGTTAAAAATTGAAATGATGAGTACGATGCTTATGGGTGATGACGATGACTTGACGCATGGTGACGACGTTGGCCCCGAAGAGAGTACTATAGACATAGAGTGGACCGTTATTAACCCGCAAACTAGTCAGTTGCCTCTACCAAATATTGCATTACCAAATGTTCAAGGATGAAAAAAAGACGACTTAACAACATCCATTTGTCTCATCTTTGCTGCAGTATTTTCTACGCTGATATCTGATGAAAAGCACATTTCATGGGCATATTGACTCGATAACTAGGACAGAACTGAATCGTACCACCATAGTTTTAAAATACTATCTTAGAATATCTGTTGTATAATACGGGATCATAATTCTCTGCTAAAGTGGGCACGAGATCCTTAATTTCAGTTACTGTCAATCGATAGCCATCTTTATTATGTTAGGGTCAACTATACTATACTATCGATGTGTGTATATAATATATATATATATATATATATATATATATATATATATATATACATATATATATATATATATATATATATATATATATATATATATATATATATATATATATATACATTGATAGTATAGTATAGTTGACCCTAACATAATACTTGTCCCGGGACGAAAACATAGCAATTTTGTATGGGTTAACTCCAACTTTTGTCCCATGTCAAACCCTAGTTGACCTAAATAAATGGAGTTTTTAGTTAATGGTTGTTTTGTCCGCAAGATGGCGCTGGTGACTAGTGTAGGGTTAGGGTTGTCCGCTAAATGGCGCTGTCTAACATAGTGTTAGGATTATCCGCCAGTTGGGGGTTAGCGTCTACCGTAGTGAGGTGGCAACCGAAAAGCCATCGCGGTGAAATGGTGATAAATTGTGAAATGATACAAAGTTGGCACACCGACTTAGTAAAATATGAAAAACTTGACAAAGTAATGACATGTAAACACAAAAAATACGTCAAATTGACAAAGCCATCTCGGTGAAACGCTGAAAAGTTGAGAACTGGTACAAAGTTGGCAAATCGAATTGTGAACGCGGGTGTCCGCGTGTGTTCATGTGTGTTCACGTGTGTCCACCGTGTGACCGCGTGTGTCCGCGTGTGTTCGCGAGTGTCCCCGTGTGACCGCGTGTGTCCATAAGTGTTCGCCTGTGACGGCGTGTGTCTGTATGTGTTCGCGTGTGTTAGCTGTGTGTGTTCGTGTGTATCCGCGTGAGTCCGCGTGTGTTCATGTGTGTTCACGTGTGTCCACCGTGTGACCGCGTGTGTTCGCGAGTGTCCCCGTGTGACCGCGTGTGTCCATAAGTGTTCGCCTGTGACGGCGTGTGTCTGTATGTGTTCGCGTGTGTTAGCTGTGTGTGTTCGTGTGTATCCGCGAGAGTCCGCGTGTGTCCGCGTGTGTCCGGGTGTGTTCACGTGTGTCCACGTGTGACCGCGTATGTCCATAAGTGTTCGCGTGTGACTGTGTGTGTCCGTAAGTGTCCGCGTGTAACCACATGTGTCCGCGTGTTTTCGTGTATATCAGCGTGAGACCGCGTGTGTCCGCGTGTGTCCCGTGTGCCCGCGTGTATCCAGTGTGTCCGCGTGTGTCCACGTGTGCCCGCGTGTGTTCGCGTGTGTCCGCGTGTGTCCGCTGGTGTTAGCGTGTGTTCATGTGTGTCCGCGTGTCCCCGCGTGTGTCCGCGTGTGTTCGCATTTGTCCACGTTTGAGCGCGTGTGTCTGTGTGTTCGCGTGTGTCCCCGAATGACCGCGTGTTTCCATAAGTGTTCGCGTGTGACTGCGTGTGTCCGTAAGTGTTCGCGTGGGTTCACCGCGTGTGTTCGTGTATGTCCGCGTATGTCCACGCGTGTCCGCGTGTACCCGCATGTATCCGCATGTGTCCTCGTGTATCGGCATGTGTCCACGTGTGTTCGCGTGTGTCCGCTTGTGACCGAGTGTATCCGCGTGTGTCCGCCTGTGTTAATAATAATAATAATAGCTTTATTGTTTCATAATGTCATGTACATACAGTAAAGAAATACAGTAAAATAATAATTTCACGTCAAAGTACATGTTACAATGTAACAATTGGATTTAAGCAACAATGCTTATTTTCCTTATTCGTGTATTTTAACAATTACGCAACAATTAATAATTCGTGAACATAAACACAAACACCTATACAGCAGCATCATATTAGTGCAACTAAAATAGTGAAATAGTGAATTACAAGTGTACCACAAAATTAAATACGTCGATGCATGTAAAATTGTAAAAAAAGTAAAATTGCATTTAAATAATTGTTTAATATAATTATAGAAAAACAATGTATAATAACAGTACATTCAGAACAGAAACAACATATTACTGATTTTTCATAAGCAGACATTTGACACTTTGTTTTAAAGATCTGTAAAGTGGCAGAATATTGTAGAAAGTTGTCTAAGATAAAGGTGTTCCATAATTTTGGTCCGACATATGCCAAAGATAATTGTCTGCACTTTGTTCTGCAGAACGGTATTTTATATGCGAATTTTTGCCTTGTGCAATATTTATGTGTCATGGGTGACAATACAAATACGTCATTAAATAAGGTAGGTAACATAGCCTTATTATGCTTGAACATTAATATGCAGCACATATATTTATTTATCTGATAGATATTCATTATCTGCAATGTTGAAAATAAAGGCTCTGTGTGATCAAAAAATCCTACATGACTAATTATGCGCACAATTGTTTTTTGCAATATATATGTTTTATGTAGATATACATTCAGGGCCCTTCCCCAAATAGTATTACAGTAAGTTAGATACGGGTAGATAAGCATATAATATAGATTTAGCAATAATCTTTTTTCTAGTTTGTTCTTCACCTTTTTCAAAATGCCAATGTTCTTAGATATTTTACTACATATATATTTAATGTGAGCACTCCAGTTCAATGTGTTATTTATAATTAAACCCAATTTTGTTATCTTGTTTAGAGTGTCAATTTTTATGTCGTCTATATAAATGTCATTTGTTCTCTCTCTTATACTTTTCGAATTACTGAAGGTCATTTTATGCGTTTATTTTACTTAGACACAGTTTATTGATTTTGAGCCATATGGACAGTCTTTTTATCTCAGGTTTCATTGCAATTTCCATTTCATGTATATTATTACCTTGTATAAAGATACTTGTGTCATAAGCAAACATAATTGTAAGCATTTTATCAGATAAAGTAGTTAGATCATTTATATAAATAAGAAAGAGTAAAGGTCCCAAAATTGAACGTTGTGGAACTCCACATGTTATGTTGCTAAGGGTGGATGTTGTTCCTTTTAATTTTACTCGTTGTTGTCTATTACTTAAGTAATTTTGTATCCACTGAAGTATGTTTCCTCTAATTCCATAATGAGCTAATTTTCCCAATAAAATCTATGATTAACAGTATCAAACGCTTTCGCAAAATCAAGAAATACACCAATTACAATGTTCTTAGTTATCAGTTGTCTTACAAATATTATCAATTAGCACTGAAATAGTCATTTCAGTGGAATAACCTTTCCTAAATCCAAATTGGAGATTAGACAAGATTTTATGTTCAGTTATATAATTCATTAATCTAGTATACATTAATCTTTCAAAAACTTTTGAAAACAGACAAAATAGAAGTCGGCCTGTAGTTGCCAATTGATTTCGTATCACCTGCTTTAAAACCTGGATTAACTTCAGCTATTTTTAGTTGATCTGGAACACATCCTTGATCAAATGATAAATTTACAATGTAACATAGTGGGTCAAGTAAGTTGAAGAAGGCCTGCTTAAGAATGAAAGGTGTTATTCCATCCCATCCAGGACTAGAATTTTTTAAATTATTAATGATTCCTCTTATCTCATCTGGTGTGGCTGGCAGTAGAAACATTGAATTTCTATACACTCCTTTAAGATATTGATTAGGACTCCCTTCTACAAATGGTATCTCCTCAGCCAACTGTGGATCTATATTCGTAAAATATTCACTAAATGTATCTGCTATGTGTTGCTTGGATTTTGTTAATTTATCTTCAATTAGTAACTGGTCTATAGTTGTAACTACTTCTTTCTTTCCAGTAATACCCTTTAATGTTTTCCATGTGTTTTCTAAGTTACCCTTATGCCTATGAAGCTCGTACTGGAAGTATGCTTTTTCTGCTACGTTTATAAGGTAATTTAGTTTATTTCTATATCGTTTGTAATTAATTTCGTTGTATACAGTTGGTTTATTTATGTAATACTTATACAATTTGTATGCTTTTTCTGCTACGTTTATAAGGTAATTTAGTTTATTTCTATATCGTTTGTAATTAATTTCGTTGTATACAGTTGGTTTATTTAAGTAATACTTATACAATTTGTTTTTGGTTCTAATGGAATGTCTAAATCCCATAGCAATCCATGGTTTATGCTTTTTTGCCCTGATAGTTTTTTTAATAAGTGAAAATTAATTATTGTATACAAATAAAATTTAATTAAGGAACTTAGATTAACTTCCTTGGGGATTTATGGAGGCATAAATTTCATCCCATGTTATCTGATCAATACTTTCTTTTAATATAGTAGTAGCTTGTTCATTATATATTCTAGTCTCTATTTCTGTGTCTACCTTCGTGTCATTAATTTGTTTAGTAAGTAAAAATATTTGTAGGTGGTCGGAAATATCTGTATAAATAATTCCATGTGACTGATAATTTGTACCAAGTATATCATTGCTATATATATTGTCTATTACCGTAGCCGTAGTTGTCGTTATTCTAGTAGGTTTATTGATAAGGGGTATAAACGAATGTTGAAACATTGCATCTATGTAGTCTTCTGTTTCTGTGTGGCTACCGTAATTGGTTAAATTGATGTTGAAATCGCCCATTATATAACACTGCTTATTTTCAACCTTAAGGTAATCTATGATATTCATAACATGCTCAGTGAATGTGGTAATATTTGTGCTAGGTGGCCGATAGACAATACCAACAATTATCTTCTTATTATGTGTCATAGTCCTAGTGTTCACTTCAATAAACACACATTCCAGATATTCAGTAATGATACTCATTTCTGAGAATACAGTGTTCGTATATGTCCGCGTGTGACCGCGTGTGTCCGGGTGTGTCCGCGTTTGTCCGCGTGAGTCCGCGTGTGTTCGCGTGTGTCCGCGTGTGTCCGCGTGTGTCCGCGTGTGTCCGCGTGTGTCCGCGTGTGTCCGCGTGTGTCCGCGTGTGATCGCTAGGGACCGCGTGGGTCCATGTGTGCCCGAGTGTCCGCGTCTGTTCACGTCTGTCCGCGAGTTTTCACGTGTGTTTGCGTGTGTTCGCGTGTGTTCGCGTGTGTTCGTATATGTCAACGTGTGACCACGTGTATCAGCTAGTGTCCGGTGTATCCGCGTGTATCCGCGTGTATCCGCGTGTGTCCGCGTGTGTCCGCGTGTTATTTACATGTATCCGCGTATATGCGCGTGTGTCCACGTGTGTCCGCGAGTGTCCGCGTGTGTTCGCGTATGTCCACGTGTTACCGCATATATCAGCGTGTGTTCGCGGGGGTCCCCGTGTCATGTGAGACCGCGGGTGTCCAGGTGTGCCCTCTTTTGTCCGTGTGTGACCATGTATGTTCACATGTCCGCGTGTACCCACGTGTGTTCTTGTGTATCTGCGTGTCTCCGCGAGTTTTCGCGTGTATCCGAGTGTGTCCGCGTGTGTTCGCGAGTGTCCGCCTGTGTTTGCGTGTGTTCACTTGTCTGTCTGGATGCGTCCGCGTGTGCCTTCGCGTGTTCGCATGTGTTCACGTGTGTCCGCGTGTGTTCGAGTGTGTGCGCGTGTGTGCGCGTGTGTGCGCGTGTGTGCGCGTGTGTGTGCGTGTGTGCGCGTGTGTGCGCGTGTGTCCGCGTGTGTCCGCGTGTGTCCGCGTGTGTCCGCGTGTGTCCGGATATGTTCACATGTGTCCACGTGTGATCGCGTATGTCCATATGTGTTCGCGTGTGATTGCGTGAGTCCGTAAGTGTCCGCGAGTAACCACATGTGTCCGCGTGTGTTCGTATATGTCAGCGTGAGACCGCGTGTGTCCGTGTGTGACCCGTGAGTCCGCGTGTATCCAGTGTGTCCGCAGGTGTCCACGTGTGTCCGCGTGTGTTGGCGTGTGTCCGCGTGTGTCCGCGGGTGTTAGCGTGTGTTCATGTGTGTCAGCTTGTGCCCGCGTGTGTCCAACTGTGTTACGTGTGTCCCCGAATGACCGCATATATCCATAAGTATTCGCCTGTGACTGCGTGTGTCAGTAAGTGTTCGCGTGTGTTCACCGCGTGTGTTCGTGCGTGTCCGCGTCTCTCCTCGCGTGTCCGCGTGTACCCGCATCAATCCGCGTGTGTCCTGGTGTATCCGCATGTGCCCACGTGTGTTCGCGTGTGTCCTCGTGTGTCGGCGTGTGACGGAGTGTGGCCGCGTGTAACCACGTGTGTCCGCGTGTGTTCGTATATGTCCGCGTGTGTCCACGAGTGCCCGCGGGTGTTCGCGTGTGTCCGCGTGTGTCCGCGTGTGTCCGCATGTGTTAGCTTGTGTTCACGTGTGTCCGCGTGTGCCCGCGTGAGTCAGCGTCTGTTCGTGTTTGTTCGTGTGTGTCCACATGTGACCGCGTGTGTCCGTAAGTGTGCTGGTGTGGTCACCGCGGGTTCACGTGTGTCGCGTGTGTCCACGTGTGTTCGCCTGTGTCCGCGTGTGTCCGCGTTTGTCCGCGTGAGTCCGCGTGTGTCCGCGTGTGTCCGCGTGTGTCCGCGTGTGTCCGCGTGTGTCCGCGTGTGTCCGCGTGTGTCCGCGTGTGTTCGCTAGGGACCGCGTGGGTCCACGTGTGCCCGAGTGTCCGCGTCTGTTCACGTCTGTCCGCGTTTGTTCGCGTGTGTTCGCGTGTGTTCGCGTGTGTTCGCGTGTGTTCGCGTGAGTTCGCGTGAGTTCGTATATGTCAACGTGTGACCATGTGTATCCGCTAGTGTCCGGTGTATCCGCGTGTATCCGCGTGTATCCGCGTGTGTCCGCGTGTATCCGCGTGTTATTTACATGTATCCGCGTATATGCGCGTGTGTCCACGTGTGTCAACGAGTGTCCTCGTGTGTTCGCGTATGTCCACGTGTTACCGCATATATCAGCGTGTGTTCGCGGGGGTCCCCCTGTCACGTGAGTCCGCGGGTGTCCACGTGTGCCCCTTTTTTGTCCGCGTGTGACCGCGTGTATTCACGTGTCCGCGTGTGTCCACGTGTGTTCTTGTGTATCTGCGTGTCTCCGCGAGTTTTCGCGTTTATCCGAGTGGGTCCGCGTGTGTTCGCGAGTGTCCGCCTGTGTTTGCGTGTGTTCACGTGTCTGTCTGGATGTGTCCGCGTGTGCCTTCGCGTGTCAGCGTGTGTTTGCGTGTATTCGCGTGTGTCGGCGTGTATCCGCGTGTGACCATGTGTGTTCGCGTGTGTCCGCGTGTGTCCGCTTGTGACCGTGTGGATCCGCGTGTAAACAAGTGTTTCCGCGTATGTAAATATATCGTCGTGTGTCCGCGTGTGTCCGCGTGTGTCCACGTGTGCCCGCGTGGGTCCATGTGTGCCCGCGTGTGTCCGCGTGTGTTCAAGTGTGTTCTGGTGTGTCAGCGTGTGTCAGCGTGTGTTCACGAGTGTCGCGTGTGTCCACGTGTATTCGCGTGTGTCCGCGTGTATCCGCGTGTGACCACGTTTGTTCGCGTGTGTCCACGTGTGTCCGCTTGTTACCGTGTGTATCCGCGTGTAACCATGTGTTTCCGCGTATGTACATATATCGTCGTGTGTCCGAATGTGTCCGCGTGGGTCCGCGTGTGTCCGCGTGTGTTTAAGTGTGTACGCTTGTGTCCGTGTGTGTTCCCGTGTGTCAGCGTGTGTCAGCGTGTGTTCACGAGTTTCGCATTTGTCCGCGTCTTTTCACGTGTGTCCGCCTGTGTTCGCGTATGTTCGCATGTGTTCGCGTGTGTTCGCGTGTGTTCGCGTGTGTTCGCGTGTGTACGCGTGTGTCCACGCATATCTGCGTGTGAACGCGTGTATCCGCGTGTGTCCCCGTGTGTCCGCGTGTGTCCGCGTGTGTCCGCGTGTGTCCACGTGTGTCCGCGTGTGTCCCCGTGTGTTCGCGTGTGTCCGCGTGTGTCCGCTTATCACCGAGTGTATCCGCCTGTAAACACGTGTGTCCGGGTGTGTTCTTATGTGTCCGCGTGTGTCCCGCGTGTCCGCGCGTGTACAATGTGTCCGCGTGTGTTCGCATGTGTCCCCGTGTGTTCGCCTGTGTCAGCGTGTGTCCGAGTGTGTCCGAGTGTGTCCGAGTGTGTCCGAGTGTGTCCGGGTGTGTCCAAGTGTGTTCGCGTGTGCCCGCGTGTGTCCGCGTCTGTTCACGTTTTTTCGCGTGTGTTCGCGTGTGTTCGCGTGTGTCCGCGTTTGTCCACGTGTGTCCACGTGTATCTGCGTGTGAACGCTTTTGTTCTCGTGTGTCCGCGTGTGTCCGTGTGTGTTCGCGTGTGTCCGCGTGTTTTCGCGTGTGTCCACTTGTTACCCGTATGTCCGCGTTTGTTCGCGGGGGTCCCCGTGTGACCGCGTGTGTCCGTGAGTTTTCGCTTGTGACTGCGTGTATCCGTAAGTGTTGGCGTAAAATCACATGTGTCCGCGTGTGTTCGTAAATATCAGCGTGTGACCGCATGTGTCCGCGTGTGTCCAGTGTGTCCGCGTGTGTTCGCGTGTGTCCGCGTGTGTTCGCATGTGTTCACATGTGTCCACGTTTTACCGTGTGTTGCCGCGTGTGTTCCTGGGGTTTCCCGTGCGATCGAGTGTGTCCGTAAGTGATCGCTTAAAATAACATGTGTCCGCGTGTGTCCGCGGGTGTTAGCGTGTGTTCTTGTGTGTCCGCTTGTGCCCGCGTGTGTCCAACTGTGTTACGTGTGTCCCCGAATGACCGCATGTATCCATAAGTATTCGCCTGTGACTGCGTGTGTCAGTAAGTGTTCGCGTGTGTTCACCGCGTGTGTTCGTGCGTGTCCGCGTCTCTCCTCGCGTGTCCGCGTGTACCCGCATGAATCCGCGTGTGTCCTGGTGTATCCGCATGTGCCCACGTGTGTTCGCGTGTGTCCTCGTGTGTCGGCGTGTGACGGATTGTGGCCGCGTGTAACCACGTGTGTCCGCGTGTGTTCGTATATGTCCGCGTGTGTCCACGAGTGCCCGCGGGTGTCCGCGTGTGTCCGCGTGTGTCCGCATGTGTTAACTTGTGTTCACGTGTGTCCGCGTGTGCCCGCGTGAGTCAGCGTCTGTTCGTGTGTGTTCGTGTGTGTCCACATGTGACCGCGTGTGTCCTTAAGTGTGCTGGTGTGGTCACCGCGTGTTCACGTGTGTCGCGTGTGTCCACGTGTGTTCGCCTGTGTCCGCGTGTGTCCGCGTGTGTCCGCGTTTGTCCGCGTGAGTCCGCGTGTGTCCGCGTGTGTCCGCGTGTGTCCGCGTGTGTCCGCGTGTGTCCGCGTGTGTCCGCGTGTGTCCGCGTGTGTCCGCGTGTGTCCGCCTGTGTTCGCTAGGGACCGCGTGGGTCCACGTGTGCCCGAGTGTCCGCGTCTGTTCACGTCTGTCCGCGTTTGTTCGCGTGTGTTCGCGTGTGTTCGCGTGTGTTCGCGTGTGTTCGCGTGAGTTCGCGTGAGTTCGTATATGTCAACGTGTGACCACGTGTATCCGCTAGTGTCCGGTGTATCCGCGTGTATCCGCGTGTATCCGCGTGTGTCCGCGTGTATCCGCGTGTTATTTACATGTATCCGCGTATATGCGCGTGTGTCAACGTGTGTCAACGAGTGTCCTCGTGTGTTCGCGTATGTCCACGTGTTACCGCATATATCAGCGTGTGTTCGCGGGGATCCCCGTGTCATGTGAGTCCGCGGGTGTCCACGTGTGCCCCTTTTTTGTCCGCGTGTGACCGCGTGCATTCACGTGTCCGCGTGTGTCCACGTGTGTTCTTGTGTATCTGCGTGTCTCCGCGACTTTTCGCGTGTATCCGAGTGTGTCCGCGTGTGTTCGCGTGTGTCCGCCTGTGTTTGCGTGTGTTCACTTGTCTTGTCTGGATGCGTCCGCGTGTGCCTTCGCGTGTTCGCATGTGTTCACGTGTGTCCGCGTGTGTTCGAGTGTGTGCGCGTGTGTGCGCGTGTGTGCGCGTGTGTGCGCGTGTGTGCGCGTGTGTGCGCGTGTGTGCGCGTGTGTCCGCGTGTGTCCGGATATGTTCACATGTGTCCACGTGTGATCGCGTATGTCCATATGTGTTCGCGTGTGACTGCGTGAGTCCGTAAGTGTCCGCGTGTGTTCATATATGTCAGCGTGAGACCGCGTGTGTCCGCGTGTGACCCGTGTGTCCGCGTGTATCCAGTGTGTCCGCAGGTGTCCACGAGTGTCCGCGTGTGGTGGCGTGTGTCCGCGTGTGTCCGCGGGTGTTAGCGTGTGTTCATGTGTGTCCGCTTGTGCCCGCGTGTGTCCAACTGTGTTACGTGTGTCCCCGAATGACCGCATGTATCCATAAGTATTCGCCTGTGACTGCGTGTGTCAGTAAGTGTTCGCGTGTGTTCACCGCGTGTGTTCGTGCGTGTCCGCGTCTCTCCTCGCGTGTCCGCGTGTACCCGCATGAATCCGCGTGTGTCCTGGTGTATCCGCGTGTGCCCACGTGTGTTCGCGTATGTCCTCGTGTGTCGGCGTGTGACGGAGTGTGGCCGCGTGTAACCACGTGTGTCCGCGTGTGTTCGTATATGTCCGCGTGTGTCCACGAGTGCCCGTGAGTGTTCGCGTGTGTCCGCGTGTGTCCGCGTGTGTCCGCATGTCTTAACTTGTGTTCACGTGTGTCCGCGTGTGCCCGCGTGAGTCAGCGTCTGTTCGTGTGTGTTTGTGTGTGTCCACATGTGACCGCGTGTGTCCGTAAGTGTGCTGGTGTGGTCACCGCGTGTTCACGTGTGTCGCGTGTGTCCACGTGTGTTCGCCTGTGTCCGCGTGTGTCCGCGTTTGTCCGCGTGTGTCCGCGTGTGTCCGCGTGTGTCCGCGTGTGTCCGCGTGTGTCCGCGTGTGTCCGCGTGTGTTCGCTAGGGACCGCGTGGGTCCACGTGTGCCCGAGTGTCCGCGTCTGTTCACGTCTGTCCGCGTTTGTTCGCGTGTGTTCGCGTGTGTTCGCGTGTGTTCGCGTGAGTTCGCGTGAGTTCGTATATGTCAACGTGTGACCATGTGTATCCGCTAGTGTCCGGTGTATCCGCGTGTATCCGCGTGTATCCGCGTGTGTCCGCGTGTATCCGCGTGTTATTTACATGTATCCGCGTATATGCGCGTGTGTCCACGTGTGTCAACGAGTGTCCTCGTGTGTTCGCGTATGTCCACGTGTTACCGCATATATCAGCGTGCGTTCGCGGGGGTCCCCCTGTCACGTGAGTCCGCGGGTGTCCACGTGTGCCCCTTTTTTTGTCCGCGTGTGACCGCGTGTATTCACGTGTCCGCGTGTGTCCACGTGTGTTCTTGTGTATCTGCGTGTCTCCGCGAGTTTTCGCGTTTATCCGAGTGGGTCCGCGTGTGTTCGCGAGTGTCCGCCTGTGTTTGCGTGTGTTCACGTGTCTGTCTGGATGTGTCCGCGTGTGCCTTCGCGTGTCAGCGTGTGTTTGCGTGTATTCGCGTGTGTCGGCGTGTATCCGCGTGTGACCATGTGTGTTCGCGTGTGTCCGCGTGTGTCCGCTTGTGACCGTGTGGATCCGCGTGTAAACAAGTGTTTCCGCGTATGTAAATATATCGTCGTGTGTCCGCGTGTGTCCGCGTGTGTCCACGTGTGCCCGCGTGGGTCCATGTGTGCCCGCGTGTGTCCGCGTGTGTTCAAGTGTGTTCTGGTGTGTCAGCGTGTGTCAGCGTGTGTTCACGAGTGTCGCGTGTGTCCACGTGTATTCGCGTGTGTCCGCGTGTATCCGCGTGTGACCACGTTTGTTCGCGTGTGTCCACGTGTGTCCGCTTGTTACCGTGTGTATCCGCGTGTAACCATGTGTTTCCGCGTATGTACATATATCGTCGTGTGTCCGAATGTGTCCGCGTGTGTCCGCGTGTGTCCGCGTGTGTTTAAGTGTGTACGCTTGTGTCCGTGTGTGTTCCCGTGTGTCAGCGTGTGTCAGCGTGTGTTCACGAGTTTCGCATTTGTCCGCGTCTTTTCACGTGTGTCCGCCTGTGTTCGCGTATGTTCGCATGTGTTCGCGTGTGTTCGCGTGTGTTCGCGTGTGTTCGCGTGTGTACGCGTGTGTCCACGTATATCTGCGTGTGAACGCGTGTATCCGCGTGTGTCCCCGTGTGTCCGCGTGTGTCCGCGTGTGTCCGCGTGTGTCCACGTGTGTCCGCGTGTGTCCCCGTGTGTTCGCGTGTGTCCGCGTGTGTCCGCTTATCACCGAGTGTATCCGCCTGTAAACACGTGTGTCCGGGTGTGTTCTTATGTGTCCGCGTGTGTCCCGCGTGTCCGCGCGTGTACAATGTGTCCGCGTGTGTTCGCATGTGTCCCCGTGTGTTCGCCTGTGTCAGCGTGTGTCCGAGTGTGTCCGAGTGTGTCCGAGTGTGTCCGAGTGTGTCCGAGTGTGTCCGAGTGTGTCCGAGTGTGTCCGAGTGTGTTCGCGTGTGCCCGCGTGTGTCCGCGTCTGTTCACGTTTTTTCGCGTGTGTTCGCGTGTGTTCGCGTGTGTCCGCGTTTGTCCACGTGTGTCCACGTGTATCTGCGTGTGAACGCTTTTGTTCTCGTGTGTCCGCGTGTGTCCGTGTGTGTTCGCGTGTGTCCGCGTGTTTTCGCGTGTGTCCACGTGTTACCCGTATGTCCGCGTTTGTTCGCGGGGGTCCCCGTGTGACCGCGTGTGTCCGTGAGTTTTCGCTTGTGACTGCGTGTATCCGTAAGTGTTGGCGTAAAATCACATGTGTCCGCGTGTGTTCGTAAATATCAGCGTGTGACCGCATGTGTCCGCGTGTGTCCAGTGTGTCCGCGTGTGTTCGCGTGTGTCCGCGTGTGTTCGCATGTGTTCACATGTGTCCACGTTTTACCGTGTGTTGCCGCGTGTGTTCCTGGGGTTTCCCGTGCGATCGAGTGTGTCCGTAAGTGATCGCTTAAAATAACATGTGTCCGCGTGTGTCCGCGTGTGTCCGCATGTGTTAACTTGTGTTCACGTGTGTCCGCGTGTGCCCGCGTGAGTCAGCGTCTGTTCGTGTGTGTTCGTGTGTGTCCACATGTGACCGCGTGTGTCCGTATGTGTGCTGGTGTGGTCACCGCGTGTTCACGTGTGTCGCGTGTGTCCACGTGTGTTCGCCTGTGTCCGCGTGTGTCCGCGTTTGTCCGCGTGAGTCCGCGTGTGTCCGCGTGTGTCCGCGTGTGTCCGCGTGTGTCCGCGTGTGTCCGCGTGTGTCCGCGTGTGTCCGCGTGTGTCCGCGTGTGTTCGCTAGGGACCGCGTGGGTCCACGTGTGCCCGAGTGTCCGCGTCTGTTCACGTCTGTCCGCGTTTGTTCGCGTGTGTTCGCGTGTGTTCGCGTGTGTTCGCGTGTGTTCGCGTGAGTTCGCGTGAGTTCGTATATATCAACGTGTGACCACGTGTATCCGCTAGTGTCCGGTGTATCCGCGTGCATCCGCGTGTATCCGCGTGTGTCCGCGTGTATCCGCGTGTTATTTACATGTATCCGCGTATATGCGCGTGTGTCAACGTGTGTCAACGAGTGTCCTCGTGTGTTCGCGTATGTCCACGTGTTACCGCATATATCAGCGTGTGTTCGCGGGGGTCCCCGTGTCATGTGAGTCCGCGGGTGTCCACGTGTGCCCCTTTTTTGTCCGCGTGTGACCGCGTGTATTCACGTGTCCGCGTGTGTCCACGTGTGTTCTTGTGTATCTGCGTGTCTCCGCGAGTTTTCGCGTGTATCCGAGTGTGTCCGCGTGTGTTCGCGAGTGTCCGCCTGTGTTTGCGTGTGTTCACTTGTCTTGTCTGGATGCGTCCGCGTGTGCCTTCGCGTGTTCGCATGTGTTCACGTGTGTCCGCGTGTGTTCGAGTGTGTGCGCGTGTGTGCGCGTGTGTGCGCGTGTGTGCGCGTGTGTGCGCGTGTGTGCGCGTGTGTTCGCGTGTGTCCGCGTGTGTCCGCGTGTGTCCGGATATGTTCACATGTGTCCACGTGTGATCGCGTATGTCCATATGTGTTCGCGTGTGACTGCGTGAGTCCGTAAGTGTCCGCGAGTAACCACATGTGTCCGCGTGTGTTCGTATATGTCAGCGTGAGACCGCGTGTGTCCGCGTGTGACCCGTGTGTCCGCGTGTATCCAGTGTGTCCGCAGGTGTCCACGTGTGTCCGCGTGTGTTCGCTAGGGACCGCGTGGGTCCACGTGTGCCCGAGTGTCCGCGTCTGTTCACGTCTGTCCGCGTTTGTTCGCGTGTGTTCGCGTGTGTTCGCGTGTGTTCGCGTGTGTTCGCGTGTGTTCGCGTGAGTTCGCGTGAGTTCGTATATGTCAACGTGTGACCACGTGTATCCGCTAGTGTCCGGTGTATCCGCGTGTATCCGCGTGTATCCGCGTGTGTCCGCGTGTATCCGCGTGTTATTTACATGTATCCGCGTATATGCGCGTGTGTCCACGTGTGTCAACGAGTGTCCTCGTGTGTTCGCGTATGTCCACGTGTTACCGCATATATCAGCGTGTGTTCGCGGGGGTCCCCGTGTCATGTGAGTCCGCGGGTGTCCACGTGTGCCCCTTTTTTGTCCGCGTGTGACCGCGTGTATTCACGTGTCCGCGTGTGTCCACGTGTGTTCTTGTGTATCTGCGTGTCTCCGCGAGTTTTCGCGTGTATCCGAGTGTGTCCGCGTGTGTTCGCGAGTGTCCGCCTGTGTTTGCGTGTGTTCACTTGTCTTGTCTGGATGCGTCCGCGTGTGCCTTCGCGTGTTCGCATGTGTTCACGTGTGTCCGCGTGTGTTCGAGTGTGTGCGCGTGTGTGCGCGTGTGTGCGCGTGTGTGCGCGTGTGTGCGCGTGTGTCCGCGTGTGTCCGCGTGTGTCCGCGTGTGTCCGGATATGTTCACATGTGTCCACGTGTGATCGCGTATGTCCATATGTGTTCGCGTGTGACTGCGTGAGTCCGTAAGTGTCCGCGAGTAACCACATGTGTCCGCGTGTGTTCGTATATGTCAGCGTGAGACCGCGTGTGTCCGCGTGTGACCCGTGTGTCCGCGTGTATCCAGTGTGTCCGCAGGTGTCCACGTGTGTCCGCGTGTGTTCGCTAGGGACCGCGTGGGTCCACGTGTGCCCGAGTGTCCGCGTC
This sequence comes from Oasisia sp. SBJ-2009, assembly GCA_964017155.1. Taxonomy (NCBI): domain Eukaryota; kingdom Metazoa; phylum Annelida; class Polychaeta; order Sabellida; family Siboglinidae; genus Oasisia; species Oasisia sp. SBJ-2009. The sequence continues at coordinate 30,492,691 of OZ024859.1, forward strand.
TGTTCACGTCTGTCCGCGTTTGTTCGCGTGTGTTCGCGTGTGTTCGCGTGTGTTCGCGTGTGTTCGCGTGTGTTCGCGTGAGTTCGCGTGAGTTCGTATATGTCAACGTGTGACCACGTGTATCCGCTAGTGTCCGGTGTATCCGCGTGTATCCGCGTGTATCCGCGTGTGTCCGCGTGTATCCGCGTGTTATTTACATGTATCCGCGTATATGCGCGTGTGTCCACGTGTGTCAACGAGTGTCCTCGTGTGTTCGCGTATGTCCACGTGTTACCGCATATATCAGCGTGTGTTCGCGGGGGTCCCCGTGTCATGTGAGTCCGCGGGTGTCCACGTGTGCCCCTTTTTTGTCCGCGTGTGACCGCGTGTATTCACGTGTCCGCGTGTGTCCACGTGTGTTCTTGTGTATCTGCGTGTCTCCGCGAGTTTTCGCGTGTATCCGAGTGTGTCCGCGTGTGTTCGCGAGTGTCCGCCTGTGTTTGCGTGTGTTCACTTGTCTGTCTGGATGCGTCCGCGTGTGCCTTCGCGTGTTCGCATGTGTTCACGTGTGTCCGCGTGTGTTCGAGTGTGTGCGCGTGTGTGCGCGTGTGTGCGCGTGTGTGCGCGTGTGTGCGCGTGTGTACGCGTGTGTGCGCGTGTGTGCGCGTGTGTGCGCGTGTGTGCGCGTGTGTGCGCGTGTGTGCGCGTGTGTGCGCGTGTGTCCGCGTGTGTCCGGATATGTTCACATGTGTCCACGTGTGATCGCGTATGTCCATATGTGTTCGCGTGTGACTGCGTGAGTCCGTAAGTGTCCGCGAGTAACCACATGTGTCCGCGTGTGTTCGTATATGTCAGCGTGAGACCGCGTGTGTCCGCGTGTGACCCGTGTGTCCGCGTGTATCCAGTGTGTCCGCAGGTGTCCACGTGTGTCCGCGTGTGTTCGCTAGGGACCGCGTGGGTCCACGTGTGCCCGAGTGTCCGCGTCTGTTCACGTCTGTCCGCGTTTGTTCGCGTGTGTTCGCGTGTGTTCGCGTGTGTTCGCGTGTGTTCGCGTGAGTTCGCGTGAGTTCGTATATGTCAACGTGTGACCACGTGTATCCGCTAGTGTCCGGTGTATCCGCGTGTATCCGCGTGTATCCGCGTGTGTCCGCGTGTATCCGCTTGTTATTTACATGTATCCGCGTATATGCGCGTGTGTCCACGTGTGTCAACGAGTGTCCTCGTGTGTTCGCGTATGTCCTCGTGTTACCGCATATATCAGCGTGTGTTCGCGGGGGTCCCCCTGTCACGTGAGTCCGCGGGTGTCCACGTGTGCCCCTTTTTTGTCCGCGTGTGACCGCGGGTATTCACGTGTCCGCGTGTGTCCACGTGTGTTCTTGTGTATCTGCGTGTCTCCGCGAGTTTTCGCGTTTATCCGAGTGGGTCCGCGTGTGTTCGCGAGTGTCCGCCTGTGTTTGCGTGTGTTCACGTGTCTGTCTGGATGTGTCCGCGTGTGCCTTCGCGTGTCAGCGTGTGTTTGCGTGTATTCGCGTGTGTCGGCGTGTATCCGCGGGTGACCATGTGTGTTCGCGTGTGTCCGCGTGTGTCCGCTTGTGACCGTGTGGATCCGCGTGTAAACAAGTGTTTCCGCGTATGTAAATATATCGTCGTGTGTCCGCGTGTGTCCGCGTGTGTCCACGTGTGCCCGCGTGGGTCCATGTGTGCCCGCGTGTGTCCGCGTGTGTTCAAGTGTGTTCTGGTGTGTCAGCGTGTGTCAGCGTGTGTTCACGAGTGTCGCGTGTGTCCACGTGTATTCGCGTGTGTCCGCGTGTATCCGCGTGTGACCACGTTTGTTCGCGTGTGTCCACGTGTGTCCGCTTGTTACCGTGTGTATCCGCGTGTAACCATGTGTTTCCGCGTATGTACATATATCGTCGTGTGTCCGAATGTGTCCGCGTGTGTCCGCGTGTGTCCGCGTGTGTTCAAGTGTGTACGCTTGTGTCCGTGTGTGTTCCCGTGTGTCAGCGTGTGTCAGCGTGTGTCCGCGTGTGTCCGCGTGTGTCCGGATATGTTCACATGTGTCCACGTGTGATCGCGTATGTCCATATGTGTTCGCGTGTGACTGCGTGAGTCCGTAAGTGTCCGCGAGTAACCACATGTGTCCGCGTGTGTTCGTATATGTCAGCGTGAGACCGCGTGTGTCCGCGTGTGACCCGTGTGTCCGCGTGTATCCAGTGTGTCCGCAGGTGTCCACGTGTGTCCGCGTGTGTTCGCTAGGGACCGCGTGGGTCCACGTGTGCCCGAGTGTCCGCGTCTGTTCACGTCTGTCCGCGTTTGTTCGCGTGTGTTCGCGTGTGTTCGCGTGTGTTCGCGTGTGTTCGCGTGTGTTCGCGTGAGTTCGCGTGAGTTCGTATATGTCAACGTGTGACCACGTGTATCCGCTAGTGTCCGGTGTATCCGCGTGTATCCGCGTGTATCCGCGTGTGTCCGCGTGTATCCGCGTGTTATTTACATGTATCCGCGTATATGCGCGTGTGTCCACGTGTGTCAACGAGTGTCCTCGTGTGTTCGCGTATGTCCACGTGTTACCGCATATATCAGCGTGTGTTCGCGGGGGTCCCCCTGTCACGTGAGTCCGCGGGTGTCCACGTGTGCCCCTTTTTTGTCCGCGTGTGACCGCGTGTATTCACGTGTCCGCGTGTGTCCACGTGTGTTCTTGTGTATCTGCGTGTCTCCGCGAGTTTTCGCGTTTATCCGAGTGGGTCCGCGTGTGTTCGCGAGTGTCCGCCTGTGTTTGCGTGTGTTCACGTGTCTGTCTGGATGTGTCCGCGTGTGCCTTCGCGTGTCAGCGTGTGTTTGCGTGTATTCGCGTGTGTCGGCGTGTATCCGCGGGTGACCATGTGTGTTCGCGTGTGTCCGCTTGTGACCGTGTGGATCCGCGTGTAAACAAGTGTTTCCGCGTATGTAAATATATCGTCGTGTGTCCGCGTGTGTCCGCGTGTGTCCACGTGTGCCCGCGTGGGTCCATGTGTGCCCGCGTGTGTCCGCGTGTGTTCAAGTGTGTTCTGGTGTGTCAGCGTGTGTCAGCGTGTGTTCACGAGTGTCGCGTGTGTCCACGTGTATTCGCGTGTGTCCGCGTGTATCCGCGTGTGACCACGTTTGTTCGCGTGTGTCCACGTGTGTCCGCTTGTTACCGTGTGTATCCGCGTGTAACCATGTGTTTCCGCGTATGTACATATATCGTCGTGTGTCCGAATGTGTCCGCGTATGTCCGCGTGTGTCCGCGTGTGTTCAAGTGTGTACGCTTGTGTCCGTGTGTGTTCCCGTGTGTCAGCGTGTGTCAGCGTGTGTTCACGAGTTTCGCATGTGTCCGCGTCTTTTCACGTGTGTCCGCCTGTGTTCGCGTGTGTTCGCATGTGTTCGCGTGTGTTCGCGTGTGTTCGCGTGTGTTCGCGTGTGTTCGCGTGTGTACGCGTGTGTCCACGTATATCTGCGTGTGAACGCGTGTATCCGCGTGTGTCCCCGTGTGTCCGCGTGTGTCCGCGTGTGTCGGCGTGTGTCCACCTGTGTCCGCGTGTGTCCACGTGTGTTCGCGTGTGTCCGCGTGTGTCCGCTTATCACCGAGTGTATCCGCCTGTAAACACGTGTGTCCGGGTGTGTTCTTATATGTCCCCGTGTGACCGTATGTGTCCGCGTGTGTCCCGCGTGTCCGCGCGTGTACAATGTGTCCGCGTGTGTTCGCGTGTTTCCCCGTGTGTTCGCCTGTGTCAGCGTGTGTTCGAGTGTGTCCGAGTGTGTCCGAGTGTGTCCGAGTGTGTCCGAGTGTGTCCGAGTGTGTTCGCGTGTGCCCGCGTGTGTCTGCGTCTGTTCACGTTTTTTCGCGTGTGTTCGCGTGTGTTCGCGTGTGTCCGCGTTTGTCCACGTGTGTCCACGTGTATCTGCGTGTGAACGCTTGTGTTCTCGTGTGTCCGCGTGTGTCCGTGTGTGTTCGCGTGTGTCCGCGTGTTTTCGCGTGTGTCCACGTGTTACCCGTATGTCCGCGTTTGTTCGCGGGGGTCCCCGTGTGACCGCGTGTGTCCGTAAGTTTTCGCTTGTGACTGCGTGTATCCGTAAGTGTTGGCGTAAAATCACATGTGTCCGCGTGTGTTCGTAAATATCAGCGTGTGACCAGTGTGTCCGCGTGTGTTCGCGTGTGTCCGCGTGTGTTCGCATGTGTTCACATGTGTCCACGTTTTACCGTGTGTTGCCGCGTGTGTTCCTGGGGTTTCCCGTGCGATCGAGTGTGTCCGTAAGTGATCGCTTAAAATAACATGTGTCCGCGTGTGTTCGTATATATCAGCCTGTGACCGCATGTGTCTGCGTGTATCCCATGTGTCCGCGTGTGTCCAGTGTGTCAGCGTTTGTCCGCGTGTGTCCGCGTGTGTCCTCGTATGTCCGCGTGTGTCCGCGTGTGTTCGCGTGTGTTCACCTGTGTCGACGTGTTACCGCATGTTTCCGCGTGTGTTCGCGGGGGCCCCGTGCGATCGAGTGTGTCCTGATGTGATCGCGTGTGACTGCGTGTATCCGTACGTGTCCACGGGTAATCACGTGTGTCCGCGTGTGTTCGAATATATGTCAACGTGTGACCGCGTGTGTCCACGTGTGTCAAGTGTGTCCGCGTGTGTCCACGTGTGTCCACGTGTACACGCGTGTGTCCGCTTGTGTTCGCGTGTGTTCACGTGTGTCCACGTGTTACCTCATGTTTCCGCGGGTGTTCGCGGGGGCCCCTTGCGTTCGAGTGTGTCCTTAAGTGTTCGCGTGTGACTGCGTGTATCCGTACGTGTCCTCGAGTAACCATATGTGTCCGCGTGTGTTCGAATATATGTCAGCGTCTGACCGCGTGTGTCCACGTGTGTCCGCGTGTGTCCGCGTGTGTCCACGTGTATCCACGTGTACACGCGTGTGACCGCGTGTTTCCATAAGTGTTCGCGTGTGATTGCGTGTATCCGTAAGTGTCGGGGTAAAATCACATGTGTCCGTATGTGTTGGTATATGTCACCGAGTGACCGCATGTGTCCGCGTGTGTCCCATGTGTCCGCGTGTGTCCAGTGTGTCCGCGTGTGTCCACGTGTCCACGTGTACACGCGTGTGTCCGCGTGTGTTCGCGTGTGTTCACGTGTGTCCACGTGTTACCTCATGTTTCCGCGGGTGTTCCCGGGGTTTCCCGTGCGATCGAGTGAGTCCGTAAGTGTTCGCGAGTGCTTGCGTGTATCCGTAAGTGTCAGCGTGTAACCTCATGTGTCAGCGTGTGTACGTATATGTCAGCGTGTGACCGCGTGTGTCCACGTGTGTCAAGTGTGTCCGCGTGTTTCCACGTGTGTCCACGTGTGTTCGTGTGTGTCGGCGTGTGTCCGCTTGTGACCGAGTGTTTCCGCTTGTAATCACGTGTGTCCTCGTGTGTTCGTATATGTCCGCGTGTGACCGCGTGTGTCCGCGTGTGTCCAGTGTGTCCGCGCGTGTCCAGTGTGTGCGCTTGTGTCCTAGAGCCCGTGAGTTTCCGCGTGTGTTCACGTGTTTCCGCATGTGTCCGCGTGTGTTCACGTGTGTCCGCGTGTGTCCGCGTGTGTCCGCGTGTGTTCGCGTGTGTCCCCGTTTGTCCGCCTGTGACCGCGTATGCCCCCCATGTGTCCGCGTGTATCCTCCTGTGTTGACGTGTCCGTGTGTGTCCACATGTGTTCGCGTGTTTCCGCGAGTGTCCGCGTGTTTCCGCGTGTGTTCACGTGAGCGCGCGTGTGTTCGCGTGTGTTCTCGTGTCTCTGCCTGTCTCTGCGTGTGTTCGCGTGTGTCCGGGGGTGTTCGCGTTTATTCGCGTGTGTCCAAGTGTGAACGCGTGTGTCCGCGTGTGTTCGCGTGTGTCCACGTGTGATCGCGTGTGTCCACGTATGTTCGCGTTTGTCCGCGTGTGTCCGCGTGTGTCCGCGTGTGTCCGCGTGTGTTCGCTTGTGTTCGCGTGTGTCCGCGTATGTCCGCGTGTGTCCGCGTGTCCACGTGTGTTCGCGTGTGTTCTCGTGTATCTGGGTGTGTCCGGGTGTGTTCGCGTTTATTCGCGTGTGTCCACGGGTGAACGCATGGGTCCGCGTGTGATCGTGTGTGTACACCTGTGATCGCGTGTGTCAGCATGTACCCGCGTTTATCCGCCTGTCCGCGTGGGTCCGCGTGTGACCACGTGTGTCAAGTGTGTCCGCGTGTGTCCAAGTGTGTCCACGTGTGTTCGTGTGTGTCGGCGTGTGTCCGCTTGTGACCGAGTGTTTCCGCCTGTAATCACGTGTGTCCGCGTGTGGTCGTATATGTCCGCGTGTGACCGCGTGTGTCCAGTGTGTCCGCGCGTGTCCAGTTTGTGCGCTTGTGTCCTAGAGCCCGTGAGTTTCCGCGTGTGTTCACGTGTTTCCGCATGTGTCCGCGTGTGTTCACGTGTGTCCGCGTGTGTCCGCGTTTGTCCGCGTGTGACCGCGTATGCCCCCATGTGTCCGGGTGTATCCTCCTGTGTTCACGTGTCCGTGTGTGTTCACATGTGTTCGCGTGTGTCCGCGTGTGTTCACGTGAGCGCGCGTGTGTTCGCGTGTGTTCTCGTGTCTCTGCCTGTCTCTGCGTGTGTTCGCGTTTATTCGCGTGTGTCCGCGTGTGTTCGCGTGTGTCCACGTGTGATCGCGTGTGTTCGCGTGTGTCCGCGTTTGTCCGCGTGTGACCGCGGGTGTCCGCGTGTGTCCGCGTGTGTTCGCTTGTGTTCGCGTGTGTCCGCGTATGTCCGCGTGTGTCCGCGTGTCCACGTGTGTTCGCGTGTGTTCTCGTGTATCTGGGTGTGTCCGGGTGTGTTCGCGTTTATTCGCGTGTGTCCACGGGTGAACGCATGGGTCCGCGTGTGATCGTGTGTGTACACCTGTGATCGCGTGTGTCAGCATGTACCCGCGTTTATCCGCCTGTCCGCGTGGGTCCGCGTGTGTCCACGTGTGTCAAGTGTGACCGCGTGTGTCCACGTGTGTCCACGTGTGTTCGTGTGTGTCGGCGTGTGTCCGCTTGTGACCGAGTGTTTCCGCCTGTAATCACGTGTGTCCGCGTGTGGTCGTATATGTCCGCGTGTGACCGCGTGTGTCCAGTGTGTCCGCGCGTGTCCAGTTTGTGCGCTTGTGTTCCAGAGCCCGTGAGTTTCCGCGTGTGTTCACGTGTTTCCGCATGTGTCCGCGTGTGTTCACGTGTGTCCGCGTGTGTCCGCGTTTGTCCGCGTGTGACCGCGTATGCCCCCATGTGTCCGGGTGTATCCTCCTGTGTTCACGTGTCCGTGTGTGTTCACATGTGTTCGCGTGTGTCCGCGTGTGTTCACGTGAGCGCGCGTGTGTTCGCGTGTGTTCTCGTGTCTCTGCCTGTCTCTGCGTGTGTTCGCGTTTATTCGCGTGTGTCCGCGTGTGTTCGCGTGTGTCCACGTGTGATCGCGTGTGTTCGCGTGTGTCCGCGTTTGTCCGCGTGTGTCCGCGGGTGTCCGCGGGTGTCCGCGTGTGTCCGCGTGTGTTCGCTTGTGTTCGCGTGTGTCCGCGTATGTCCGCGTGTGTCCGCGTGTCCACGTGTGTTCGCGTGTGTTCTCGTGTATCTGGGTGTGTCCGGGTGTGTTCGCGTTTATTCGCGTGTGTCCACGGGTGAACGCGTGTGTCCGCGTGTGATCGTGTGTGTACACCTGTGATCGCGTGTGTCCGCGTGTACCCGCGTTTATCCGCCTGTCCGCGTGGGTCCGCGTGTGTACACGTGTGTTCGCGTGTGTCCGCTTGTGTCCACGCATAACCGGGTATGTGCGCGTGTAACCACGTGTGTCCGCGTGTGTCATGTATGTCCGCCTGTGTGCCCCCTTGTGTCCGCTTGTGTCCGCGTGTGTCCGCGTGTGTCCGCGTGTGTCCGCGTGTGTCAGCGTTTGTCCGCGTGTGTCCGCGTGTATTCGCGTGTGTCCACGTGTGAACTCGTATGTCAATAAGTGTTTGCGTGTGACTGCGTGTGTCCTAAGTGTTCGCGTGTGTTCGCGTGTGTCCGCGTGTGTCCGCCTGTATCCGACTCTTTCCGCGTGTAACCACGATGTATGCGTGTGTTCGTATATGTCAGTGACCGCGTGTGACCGCGTGTGACCGCGTGTGTCCCTTGTGTCCCGTGTGTCTAGTGTGTCCTCATGGGTTCGCGTATATCCGCATGTGTCGAAATGTTACCGCGTGTGTCCATAAGTGTTCGCGTGTGACTGCGTGTATCCGTAAGTGTCTGCGTGTATCCACGTGTGTCCGTGTGTGTTCGTATATATCAGCGTGTGAACGCGTGTGCCCGCGTGTGTCCACGTGTGACCGCCTGTGTTCGCGTGTGTTCGTGTGTCCGCGTGTGTTAGGGTGTATTCACGTGCGTCCGCGTGTGCCCGCATGTGTCCGCGTGTGTGCGCTTGTGTCCACATTTGACCGCGTGTGTTAGCCTGTGTCCGCATGTGTCCACGTTTGATCCTAGTGTTCGCGTGTATCCCCGTGTGAACGCTTGTGTCCGTAAGTGTTCGCGTGTGACAACGTGTGTCCGTAAGTGTTCGCGTGTGCTCACTGCGTGTGTTCGTGTGTGTCCACGTCTGTCCACATGTGTCCGCGTGTACCCGCTTGTATCCGCGTGTCTACGCGTGTGTTCGCGTGTGTCCACCTGTGTTCGCCTGTGTCCGCGTGTGTCCACGTGTGACCGAGTGTCTCCGCGTGTAATCATGTGTGTGCGCGTGTTTACATAGATGTTCACGTGTGTCCGCGCGTGCCATGTGTGTCCGTTTGTGTCCACGTGTGCACCTTTGTGTCCGCGTTTGTCCGCGTTAGCCCAGTGAGTCCGCGTGTGAGTTCGCGTGTTTTCACGTGAGTTCATTTGTGTTGTATGTGACCGTAAGTGTTCCACTATGTTCACATGATTCCGTAAGTGTTCGCGTGTGTTCGCTTGAGTCCGTGTGTGTGTTCGTGTGTGTCCGTGAGTGTTCGCGTGTATGCGCGTGTGTTCTCGTGTGTCCGAAAGTGTTCGCGTGAATTCGTATGTGTTCGTATGTGACCGCAAGTGTTCGCGTGGGGAGAAAAAAAAGTTTTAAAACAAGTTATGTTTTCCAAAAAAAAAAAAACACAGAACAAATCAAATCAAAAGCAAAACAAAACATAGACGGTCTACAAACACTTTGTGTTTACAAAACAAAAACAAAACAGTAAGTTTATTAACTCGGTATGTTTACCAAAAAAAATGTCCACGTTTCACCGCGATGACTTTTTCAAATTGACGTTTGCTTGTGCATACATTCGATAACTTCGTCAAGTTTTTCATATTTTATTAAGTCGGTGTGCCAACGTTGTATCATTTCAAAACATTTCACCGTTTCACCTCGAAGGCTATCCGGTTGCCACCTCACTACGGTAGAAGCTAACCCCAACTTGCGGATACTCCTAACACAATATTAGGCAGCGCCGGACAACCCTAACGATACACTAGTCACAAGCGCCATCTAACGTACAAATCAACCATTAATAAGTGTTAGCACACCATTTATTTAGGTTAACTAGGGTTTGACATGTGAAAAAAGTTGGGGTTAACCATCAAAAATTGCTAGGTTTTTGGCCCGGAACAAAAACATAGCGAACACACGCGGGTACACGTGGACACACGCGGAAACACTGGACACCGCGTATACACGGGACACTCGCGGACACACGCGGTCACACGTGGACATATACGAACACAAGCAGACACACGTAGTTACACGCGGACACACGCGGACACACGCGGGTACTCGCGGACACACGCGGACAGACGCGGACACACAAGAATACACGCGGTGAACACACGCGAACACTTACGGACACACGCAGTCACAAGTGAACACATATGGACACACGCGGTCACACGGGGACACGCGCGAACACACGCGGACACACGCGAACACGGGCGAACACACGTGGACACAGGCGGTCACACGCGGACCCACACGAACACACGCGGGCACACGCGTTCACACGTGTACCCACGCGAACACACGGGAACAGACGCGGACACACACAGATACACGCGAACACTTATTAACACACGCCGACACAAGCGGACACATGCCGACACACGCGGTCACACGCGGACACACGCGGTCACACGCGGATACACACGAACACACGCGTTCACAGTTGGACACACGGGAACACACGCGAACACACGCGGACACACGCGGGCAAAGGCGGACACACGCAGACACACGCAGATACACGCGAACAAACGCGAACACACGCGAACACACACTAACACACGTGGACAATATTGGACACACGTGGACACACGTGATCACTTATGGACACACGCGGTGACACTGGACACACGCGATCACACGAGGACACACGCGGACACACACGGACACACAATGTCACACGTGGAGACACGAGAACACACGAGAACACAGGCGGACGCACGCAGACACACGCGGGTACACGTGGACACACGCGGACTCACATGAACACATTCGGACACACGCGGTCACACGCGGACACACGCGGACACACCCAAACACACGCGGTCACACACTGATACACATGCGAACCCTTACGGACACACGCCAACAAACGCAGACACACGCGAACACACGCCGATACACGCGGATACACGCGGACACACGCGAACACTCGCGGGCACACATGGACATACGCAGACACACGCGGACACGACACGCACGCATGCGTATGCACGAGATATGTTATTTCCCTACGTGGAGAACGTGATCTGTGTATGACCTACATACTGGACATGGTAGCGAAGTGTGAGCTACACTTTTGTGTTTGTGGAAGTGTTATGTGACCTACATATTGGATAACACGCTTGCGCACGCACAATATATGTAGTTCCCTAAGTGGAGAACGTGACCTGTTTGACCTGCATACTGAGCATGGTAGCGGTGCGTGAGCTACAATTTTGTACTGGAGGAAGTGCTATGACCAACATTCTGGACATGTAGTGAGACCGCCACATGAACAAACGTGTCCTCACTTGTGAAGGTAGTGACAGATACAATGTATTACATTGTTTTTTACTTACTGCTTGTTGCCAAGCAACCTATGGTTGAACCGGTGACTTACCGTTGCTGTGGCCTTGCAAGTGGCACAGTCGGAGGGAGGATGGTCGCTGATTAATATGTCCTACTCGCCGTAGCGTAGTGTACCAACCACTTGTAACACTACAACGTCGTCCACTGAAGCTGACTTAGCCAGTGTCCCTCGATGAGAACACAGCTACCGACTGACCTGGTCGGGAGGCAGCAAGCTTGCATACATAGACAAACCCGTGTTGCACCCAAACTGGACATGAAGGACCAGGTATGTTAGTGACACACGTGGGACCTAGCTACCAGGAGAGGAGTCACACTGCATAGTGATGTTTGGTATAGTTTTAAAAAGACACAATAAATTAAAACATTCTTCCTTCCTCCGATCCAGTTGCATCAAGGGACACTACGTGACAGATGCAATGTGTTGCATTGTTTTATTATTTACTGCTGGTTACCTAGCAACTTATAGTTGAACCGGCGACAGGTCTACCATAGGGTGCTGTATTAAGCGCTGTTTTGATATAGTTTAATACAATGAGTTATCACCTTTTACCTTGCTCCGCTCCATGTGATAGCATAAAGACGTATTCGGTTTCTCATAAAGCCTTTTCGTTAAAACAATGTTAAAATCCTATTTGGGTAAAGGTATTACAGTTGACACATCTTACCATATGATCTCATATATATTGAGCGATAATAGGGAACATATCATATATGATCTTGAACTCGTCGTCTCAAACTTATAACTAATATCAACAGTGGGTCAAACAGGTCTCCACTCTACACCAGCTACACCCTTCGACGATATGAAGCACTTAAAATGTGGTGAAAGATGGATCTAAATACTGTATTTCTTAAATACAGAAATAATAAACTTTGACATATGCAATCTTTAAAAATGGCGCGAATTGTTATGTTGTTGAAGGTGACATGGTTGGTATCGCTATCTACTAAACTATCCAACAACGTCAAAATGTTGCTCTAGAGGTCGGCGTGTTTGAGATATTGTAACAGTTGTATTGATGACCACCATTTTTTAAATGGCGGAAATAAATGCCGGAGGAGCATACAAATTATATATTTGAAATTAGAATGCCCTAAGACATATAAACGCATATACCACAATTATTGTTCTGCATGCCGTATTTATTAAGATAAAGCAAAACCAAAAATGCACAAAGGTAGTTGGTGCGTTGTCGCAAACAGAGGGTTAATGGACCATGTTGTACCCACTTCACCATGCTCAAACTGATTTGTCCATCAATGACACATCCTGGATGATGAATAAAGTCAGGTCTGACACTGTTGTAACATGTATTGGTAGTAGGGTGCAAGAAAACGTGCTTCAGTTTGGTCAAAATCACAAGCAATCGCCATATGTTGGGTCTATTTTTGGACACTTAACCCCCTTATCGGCATAAAACTGCCTAAAATGTATTGATACATGTCCATTTCTATTAAATGCATTGATGATCTAACTATCAATTCTAAAAAATAACAGGGCTGATTTAATAATATAAGCAAGTATCTGAAAACGTCATTTTTCATAGGTTGCCGCACACAAAGGGTTAATTCAACATGTGTTGTACAAGTTGGCTGCAACTACACCATCGTTTTTCAGAAACTAGAAATTCAGAAGGTCAAAATGAGACCATTCCCAGCTTGTTATACCTCCGGTAGGGGTGCATCTAATTTGTTGGGTCCCGGCCGCTGCACTAGTTGTTGCTAGTGCTGTTTTCCTTTCGTTAATGTGGCGGCGCCAATTACGTTTTCTTGAAAACCTCATGTTGCACAGTGGGCAACAATACGGCGCCTACAAGTAGAAACGAATCTGATAAAACGCGTTTTCTCGTGAGTCTGTTTCATAGCAAGTACGATATATAACAAATTAATTAAATGGGAATATGGTGTTAACAAGGACGTATAATAAATACTTTTTTTAATATGACAATCAATTAATCTCTTTTCTCGACATCTGAACGATATTGACACGTGATGCCTGATATTAATAATAATAACTATAATAATAATGATAATGATAATGATAATGATAATGATAATGATAATGATAATGATAATGATAATGATAATGATAACGATAACGATAACGATAACGATAACGATAACGATAACGATAACGATAACGATAACGATAACGATAACGATAAAAATAAAAATAATAATAATAATAATAATAATAATAATAATAATAATAATAATAATAATACTCTACATATTCAAACACGATTCAAAGTGGCGTCAGCGGTCACGGGCTGCTGCACCCCCGGGACCATTATTTTTTTAGAAGTTTTTTTTTTTGGGTGATAGTTCACGACTTACCCGTCAGATGGTTCCACTTGTTCTTTGACATAGTTTATAGTTCACCACATATTCACCAGCTTTTAACCTAATTTTTAAAATAAGACGCACACATTTGGACAATATTAGTTCACGACTTATCCGTCAGATGGCTCTACTTATTCTTTGACCTAGTTTGTATTTCGCCACATATCCACAAGGGGCACTATATGACCTGTAACCTAATTTAAAAATTAAGACGCATGAATTTGGACAGTACTAGTTCTTGATCTGTTTGCTAGGAGACGCCATCAGTTCAGCAACTATCCACTAGGGGGCGCTACATGACCTTTGACTCTGACCCATAGTCGACCTTTGAACTTCCATCGCTCTTCCACCGCTTCGCGCCGCGCCAATGTACACATGATAGGACCCTACTATACTACTATTGTCGAACATTGGGTTTATTCATGGTCAGTCCTGTTTCTTATTTAACTCACTCTCAACAGTTCCCCCCGAACCAATCTTTTATGCAATCAATAACATAAATATGCCGGGTAAAAAGGTCATCATGTGAGTTATAACAGGGATATAATTTTAGTTAGACGTTGCGTTTAGCCCACTAATGTCAATGCTGTTACATGTAATATATGGTCAGTCCTGTTACACCGAGTATGTAACAGTACTGACATTTAGATACCCATAATTTCTAGTGGTTACTAAAAGGGGCTCTCTTATGATTATAATAAGAGTAAGATGTCTTGTAACTGTATATTTTCACATACACCATATTCTTACAGATAATTAATGAGAAAGCCTAATGCTGAATGCCAGCTGCTGTACCGCCATCGACGATATGCTAATCCATCTAGAAGAGAAGAGTATCTGCAAGCAGAGAAAGCGCGATACATCATGTTGAAAAGACTTAAACAAACGAGAAAACTAATTTCGGACCAACCGGACAAACAAAAGAAAATCACACGAAAGCAATGGAGGAGATACCAGCAATCAAGTAGTCAAGGCAAACAAGAAGTGGGGACAGTTTTGACTGCCATAGAAACACCTCCTACAACACCAAATCAAGCTGTATTACCAAAGAACAGACGGGAACGTTGCAGGAAACAAGTGAGACCGGACCACACTTGAAAATGAGAAGAAAAGGACAGAGAAGTACAGGAAAAGATTCCAGCGTGCCACCAAATGTCGAGAAGCTGTGAGCTTATTTTGTACACACGACTGCATACACCTGCTTCTCCCCCAACTCGTTCAAATTTCCAGAAAATGTTGGTCAACGTTGGATCAATCACCCCTTGGAGATGTTCGGCCAAATAGACGACTGACATAAATTCGCAGAGAAGATAATCTAGTGACAGAATCTAATATCAAGCCGTTGACTTTTTCCCTCCTTAACAGTATAGTATTATCTTATAAAAATATATTTATTTTAATTTTATTTCATATTTGGCCCGAGAGATAAGCAGCGTCTCTACCCTGTCCTGGGATAAGGCCGCCCTAGTGGCAACATTGGCAAACCAATAAAGGGACCAAAAGGAAATGTTACATGCTATGCACATAAAAGAGTGAATAGAAACCAACCATTTCGAACGGTAATCACTTTTTTAATGTTTATGAATGAAAATATTTTTTAACACATCGTCTGTCAAACGTCATGAGATGCTTCGTTGTTTGAGACGTAACGGTTGCTCCTTCCACATTTGTGTAGGGTTTCAAAACAATCGCCAGGTGGCGCTGTATTACATTATCCCATCTGACAAAGCAATATGGCTTCGTCTGGGGAAACCAAAATTTGTCATAAATAGTTGAATTTCGGTTGCAACAATAAGGGCCAACATTTTCAAAACAGAACTGAATGTGTTGGTAAACGTGATAAAGAAGACGGAATGCAGAGGCGCGGCGGACATTACAAAGTTCTGCGTTATGCTGGAGCAATTATGGGGCAGAACGTGTTTCATATCAGCATACCTATGTACGGTATAATACTAACCCATATCAAGTACACTCATGCCCATATCAGATTTAATTATTCCCATGTGGCATAACCTTTCCCCACTGTGCCGCATTGTTATCCTGAGCCAGTGCCCTCTGAATAATGTGATGGTGGTCTTTGAACTGTTTTGCATGTTATCCGTTTGACTTATTTCAGCGGATGTCATTACATCCCTCACTGCGCATAACAACAACGGCAACCCAGGGAGAGTCAGTCTGATTTATGTCAAGTAATAATAATACG
This sequence comes from Oasisia sp. SBJ-2009, assembly GCA_964017155.1. Classification (NCBI taxonomy): domain Eukaryota; kingdom Metazoa; phylum Annelida; class Polychaeta; order Sabellida; family Siboglinidae; genus Oasisia; species Oasisia sp. SBJ-2009. The sequence goes on from OZ024859.1 coordinate 30,508,290, forward strand.
GCGCCACCTGGTGTATCTTGAGTTTATCTTTGCAGTCAAACCAACGCAATAATAACTGCGGTGAGGTTGCTCTCTAATGCGAACGTGAGGTTGGCCATGGGTGAAGTCGCCTGCTTGGTCGAGACGATACCGACCCTAATGTTCCGAGTACCACGGTGACATAGCAGAACATGAGGACGTTACCAAAGTAAAGACGGGTGCATGGTAATATGCGACGTTAGGGGTTACTCTGCCTGTGTCGTAGACAACAGTATATGGAGTAGTAACAGAGCATGCAAACATCGATCATGTTCGTACAACGATGTGCGGACCTAAGACTTGATCTGCGAAGAATATGTGTCGTGGAACATTCCATAAATACTTTTTCGGCAAAGGTGAGCGTTCTGTCATCTGTTAGCACAATGACTCGTGCCATGCGATGTTTGATATACCAAACGTGAACAGTAATTATTATTATTATAAGATTCGTACACATAGAGCGACACTATATCGGAATTGATTTTCAACAAAGCAGTTGTTACAGGCAATCTTTTGCACAAGTGTGAACTTTAATAATTGCGTGAATTGTTTTATTAATTGTCGGTGTTGCATATTTTTTTATTTGTCCGTTTATATATTATAGACGTAGGGCAATATTTCAGTATTTTAGATTATGACTAATTATTAGTATACTGTAGTCCCATAAGAAATATACGTAGTGTGCAAGTGTGGCGGAGCCCGTTCTATGGTTGCGGCGCAGCGGTTTCTCCACTCTAAAATATATAAGGGGGGAATAGTAGTAGCAGTAGCAGTAGCAGTAGCAGTAGCAGTAGCAGTAGCAGTAGCAGTAGCAGTAGCAGTAGCAGTAGCAGTAGCAGTAGCAGTAGCAGTAGCAGTAGCAGTAGCAGTAGCAGTAGCAGTAGCAGTAGCAGTAGCAGTAGCAGTAGCAGTAGCAGTAGCAGTAGCAGTAGCAGTAGCAGCAGCAGCAGCAGTAGCAGTAGCAGTAGCAGCAGCAGCAGCAGTCGCAGCAGCAGTCGCAGTAGCAGCAGTAGCAGTAACAGTAGCACCAGCAGTAGCAATAAATTGCTCTGAGGTTCGTGAACAAATAAGAGTAAACAGGGATGTGGGTGAGCTTGTAGATCTGCATTGTTTTAATATTATGCAATAACCACGTGTTCAAATAATCACCATACATAGTAAACATGTGCAAGTATACAGACAATCGCCACAAAACAATGCAAACTCCCAGAAGACACCCAAACCCTGGTATTATATAGAGTGCACTTCTTTACACATCTCCCTAGGGTAATTACAAGTTGTTTGCGCATTTTCTATGAGGGATTGAAGTAATTGATGACTTCTGATGGAAGCCCCCATTCCAAGGGAAACGATGGCTTCCTCCTCTAAAACTATGCCCTGAATAATCCGAGGGATTTAAATTCAACTTTCACAAGTATTTGTGAAGGATTAGAGTCTGTACTGGACACGGGGTGAGCCTGGGATACGAGGAAGACGAATATGCAGCATCCGTTGCCAGTACTGAATTGTTGACCACCGCACAGCTAAGTTAATTCCGTCTTCAGAAAAGGTAGCATCGCTGCGACATAAGTGTAAATTTGAGTCAAACGACGTAACGCTTTTAAACAAAAGACTGCATTTCCGAGAAAAAAACGCTACTAAGCATGCTGCCCAAAAGGTTACTTCCAGTGGCAAGGTGAAGTCTATCTGCTTAAACAACTGGCGAAGGATAGCTGGAGTTATGGGCAGCTTCTGTTCATGTGCAGCCCCTAATACTCTGTTTGTACCTTTGAGCAGCATTTCTATGCGCGAAGAGCCCTGAAAGAGGTTGGCACGACCTGCCTATAGATGCATTATACGAACAACATTTAAGTATTTCTTAATAGAAGTGTAAGCCAGTAGGTATGTAAGGTACATCCACCATGTGTAGTTAAATAAGTATTGATATATACTAGCTAATTAAGTGTTGATATATACTGTATTTGGTGTGGGTGTAGTCAGATTACTTCTAGTAATTAGTGGTTGTAGCAAGGTTAGTCCTGGTAATTGAATGGTTGCAGTAATGTACAGAAGGAACGATTATCGACAGAAGTCACGCCAGTAAGGTAGACTAAGGAACGATGATCGACAAAATTCACGGATTGTGATTGCCAGTAATGTAGAGTAAGGATTGTGATTGCAGGCAGTAGTAGGTAGATTGCATGTACGGTGGAAATAAAGGACATACAATCAGGCAGAAGAATATGACTATAATTAAGAAAGGATGACCCGAAGCGTCCCGAGAGTCGGACGAACTATGACCGGAACCAGTGCATTCTCATTGATTGTCAACGCATATATAGTGAAGGGAATTTTAGACTTGTTGGTCTTTTTTACTGGTCCGTCTGGTCAGTCGGGTCGTCATAACTGAATGCCTGTATGGGTGCTGTTGTCAATTAAACTTCTCTCCCACGCTGTGTGGCCTGGATCTTCTGAGTTGTGTCTATGTGCATGGACTGCACTAAGCTGAAGAGCTGAACATGCATAAGTTCGAAGGCGTATCTAATAGATAAGGCAGACCGAATACAAAGCGTTGTCCTGTGACAGTGGTACTGGGTTAATGCCCCCTAATACACAGAAGTGCTGATACAGCTTACGTTGAGAAGCATACGTAAGACGCGTACTGGGGGCAATACCTGTTCTTGTAGCCAACGGACCTTGTCATCTAGTGAGTCCATAAACCCAGAACCTGTCCGTAATATACAAAAACCCATTATAGGACATGTGCCACGATAATGGTGTCAGTGGTAACAAGATATTCAGATATTGCCTAGCATCGGGTTCATGCAGCCGATATATTATATCTGCTAAGACATTATCTTCTGCCAGAACATGGACCTCTTTCAAGAGGAAGTTAAACACAGCTGACAGCCAAAATATATGATTAGATATTTCATTAGTAGAACACTGCGTGATGAACCACGATAATACACGCTACTGTTGTACTGTTGTCTGACAAAACGACGATGTGTTTGTTGACCCACAACGGACCCATCTTTATGCTGCTAACACAACCGCAACCGATTCTTTAAAGTTGACGTGACTGTCCTGAACCGCGGGCCAGTCTACCGACCAGTCACAGTAAAAATAGTCTCCCTCGCAGTACCGACTGCCCCTACATCAAAATGCATCTGTATATGCAATAGCACCTGGACCCTTATTTATAATAAGCGACATACCATTGATAGAATGGATAAATTCTTTCCACCACTGTATTGTCCCTTCGCATTTCTAGTGTTAATACACATTTGTGATTTGCAGACCGTAATGTACAAATTGCGTCTAAAATTCGCCGGACCAATACTTTCCCGCCGTAGACCACACCTGCCGCCCAGTGATGTTTGCTTGCTAATAACTGTAACTGCCGTTTGCTTGCTCGTTTACGTTTCACAAATACTTCTAGTTCTACTTTAAGCGCTAATACTTTTTCTGAAGGTAGACGCTTAACCATAGTTGCTGCATCAATTTCAATACCCAGAAGGTAAGACAACGAGTGAGATCAATTACTTTATCCCAATACATTCATTCAAGGTCGGTGCACAAATGAAATCATCCCGATACACTAATACCGCAGTAAAGTTCCGCCTAATCATCATCCGTTTGACTACCTGTGAAATATACCAGCTGCCAGTCTTGAACCAAAGGGCAACTTAATATCACGCAGATATATACGACTTGATTATTAAGTACACACTTTAATCCCGTGAACTGTTGAACCTCTTCACTTTTTTACACGGGCGTCGATCGGTGGGGGACGGGGGGACGCGTCCCCCCACTTTTCGGCGGGGGAGGACAGCATAGGAATTGTCCCCCCCACTTTTCAGTTCAGAAAAATTGCGGGGCATGTACCCTGACTCACCACTCCCCTCTCTTAAAATCCGCTACATAGGACTAGTAGCTAGACAATGAAGTTCCGACCACCCATTAGAAAATCGACTAGATACATTGTTTGGCTGGCCACAGCGCGCAACTTGACCTTACATCAGTATATAATAATCATCATGCCGGTGTAGCGCTTACATTTTCCCGGCGTTATAAACGTTCCGATTGACGTCTCTGCTTATGCACGATAAATTTTAAATCATTAATGTGCTGCGAAATGACAATGCATTTATGGTATAAATATTACGGGTTGTTCGTTAGGATATATATAAAATTAGTTGTAGCAATTTAACATGAGGCAAACAAGTTTTGAGGTATGTTTAGATAGCAACCGTAAATCACGTGACTATAGTGCGCCATAATCCGTGACGGTTATTTAAACAAACGTAAGATGTTATGTATTGAACGACAGTAGTATGTTAGGTGCCTATTGTGGTAAGCCTGCCGCGCCGCGGAGGAATTCCTCCGGAGGAATTCCTCCGGTCAAGTGTCGCCACCTGGCGGATAGGTCGTGTACTAGTGGCGCCATCAGGCGGATAGATCATACACTAGTGGCGCCGCCTGGTGGACAAGTTACAAACTAAAACTACACAAATTCGTGCGTCTTATTATTGAAAGTGGCGCCTCTTGGCGGATATGTCGTGCATTAGTGTCGCCCTCTTACGGACAGTTCACAAACTAATACTATATAAATTCGTGTGTCTTATTTTTTTAATTAAGTCAAAATGGCGTTAGGGTTTATGTAGCGTCCCCTTGCGGATAGGTGACGAATTATAAACTTGGGGAAAGAACAGGTGGGGTCACCTGCCGGATACGTATTCGGCTAATCGATCACGTGACTTAATATTGTACTCTGTGACTTCGCTGTTTTTTCATTCAACTCAATACAATGTTGCAATAAAACGGTACGCTTATACCAGAAATAGCATTCTTGTAAGTATGTTTCGTCGTGTCAGCGTATATATTTGTCGAGTTGTCATTGGTTGTAACGCTTCGACCGCCCACGTGACCCAAGCGATAACGTATATAACCCGGCCGAATTTCGAGGTTGTCATTCGTTCTCCGACATCGACATGGCTAACGTTATGCTGAACCACTCAGAGTACTGCTACTACAACCCGGTTGTCGGCATGCAAAATACAAGAGACGAGAGCGTCGAGGCAACCACCACCACCACCACCACCACCACCACCACCAGTCATCCCATCGAGCGAGTGCCATCTCGATTCGGTACAGCGGCGGGTCGAGAGATTGTCGACATCGATCTCGACGTCGACCTCCACACATTGGAACAGAAGGCGGTAGACGACAAAACGGCCTTCGTCGTTGGAGGGCTCGTTATCGACAAGGTACGCACTGATGTTTCCTTCTACGTCGGATGTGCGTATTGCAAGAAGCGAATGATTGTCGACGACCACGGCAATCTTCGGTGTGTAAGACATGCATGCGTGAACGGCAACACTTACTTCCTCGTCGGAGTACGCTTCGTTGAGTCAGCCACAGGTCGTTTTGTATGGTTCACGTTATTTGACAAGTGCATGGCCAGTCTGTTAGACGTCGGTGCAAAAGACTTTTCTGTTATGCACGAAAGCATGCGGATGTCCAAGCTGAACACTTTGGTAGGCACACGTGTGTCTCTCACCATTAAGAAAAGTAAACGAAACGGCTACATCAACTACAACGTCACTCACCTAGAGGTTCTTCACTAGACTGCATGCGTCCGTGCTGTTTCAGGCCGAACTTCAAATCGGCGACGAAGCGTCGACTTGCTCACGTTCCACGTCCCCTGTTCCAAGTTCGTCGAACTCTGCTACTGATGTCACAACGGAACCGTCCGACGGCACAACAACAACAACAACAACTACTACTACTACTACTACTACTACTACTACTACTACTTCTGCGTGTAAGGCGAACATTACCGTCGACTATCCTGTTAACGAAATGAAGAAGACGGTTGCACGTCACGTCGCATGCGGTGTCGCTGAGCTTTCGAAACTACGCTGCTACGGTTGCGAGATAGACCACCCTAGTCAACTCCAACACGATTGTCTCTTGCCTGATGACATTTTAATTGACATGCACTTTGACGAGGCTGTGGACAAAGTTAACTCCACTGCAGTCATTAGGGACTGGTTGACACTTTTACTCGAGGTAGATCTTAGACAATCCAACGTGGCACCCGAACAGTTGAATGCCATCAAGAGTTGGTTGGAGGAGTCTCCTTCAGAGCTATGGCGAAATAATGTTAAACGTATGGTACTTGCTGCGTTAGAAGATGAACTGTAAATAAATGCATGTGTTGTCAGAGCGTTGGAGACATAATGTTTAACGTTGGGTTAGTTAGCTTCTATGAAAATCACCTGTAAATACATGTATTGTGATGTGTTCTGCTTTAATAAAAAAAAAATTGCAAACCTTATTGGTTGGTTGTGTTCTCTCTCAGTATGCGTATAATTATAAGTATAAGTACCGTCCACCCTGATCCCGTTGGCTAGTTGGTTAAAGTATGGACACGAGGTTAGTTCACCCGTTTACCAGCATCGTCGCCGGACCGACAGGTTGTGGTAAGACAACCTTTGTTGTATCTTTGTTACGTCACTCCCACACACTGGTAAATTTACCACCCGAAAAGATCACGTGGTGTTACGGAGAATGGCAGCCATTGTATTCCACCCTCTCTACCATACATCCGAACTTAGAATGCGTCGAGGGTCTTCCCGATTTGTCGTCTTTCGATCCTAACAATAGAAATGTGGTGGTCATCGACGATCTCATGTCGGAAACGGACGAGAGGGTGACAAAACTGTTCACGAAGAAGAGTCACCATTGCAACACGTCGGTTATATATTTGGTGCAAAATGTATTTCCAAAAGGGAAAGAGAGTCGGACCATCAGTCTAAACGCACAATACATGGTTCTTTTCAAGAATCCTCGAGACAACACACAAGTAGTCAATTTAGCGAAACAGATGTTTCCAGGTCGTGTAAAATACATGCAAGAGGCATTCAGAGACGCAACGTCCGTACCTCACGGCTACCTATTCGTCGACTTGAAACAGTCCACACCGGAACACTTGCGCCTGCGCAGTAACATCATACCTGACTCTGGAACGTATCAGTGTGCTTACATTCCAAAGATATAAATAGAACCACGCCGTAGTCACGTCCATCATTCAATATGTCGTCCCTACTGAAGAGAAACGTACTGTGCCTTTGTCTCCTGGCTAAGACTGACCCTGCATTAGTTAGGGCCATTATTGAGAAGGGGAATGGAGGTCTGGTCCAAAGTTTGTGTGAGTGTGCACACAACATCTTAAAAGGGAACGTACCACTGAAGAAAAGTCAGAAGGGGAGACTGCGTCGGTACAAGAAGGACATGCGAGCTTTGGTAAAAAGGAAGACTTCTTTACATGCGAGGAAACGTATTCTACAGAAAGGTGGTTTCGTTGGGGCGTTGTTAGCTCCGTTAGCCAAGTCACTTCTCGCTCCATTGGTTATTAGCTTGCTTCAGTCGTAAGGATTCTGGCCGCTATGGAATACGCAAAGAAAATGGCGCTGGTCGATCCCCGTGTGCTGGAGTCCGTTCCATTGCAGCCACTTTCCTCCAATCCTATTGGAAATATTATGCGACGTCTCGACGACGAAATGAGATCCATTCTAGACCGCGGTGACTTAAGCGACAGAGAGAAAGTCGTTTTGTATAACCAGGTGTTGATGCGTTATAATGTCTTTTCTAACAAGTCTAGTCAACAACCCGTGCGTGTGACTATTGCCAAAGCATCCGTAAAAGAAGAAGAAGAAGTGAAAGAAACGAGAGCAGAACCTGGTGTGGAAAACGAAATCGTAGATAGTGTACCAAAAAGCTTGAAGCCAAAAGCACGTCGTCTCCTCGATAAAATAAAAGGTACCGTGAGTTGGAACGATCGTGGAGAGATGGTGTATAGAAATGTGTCGGTACCCGGAAGTAACATCTTTGATCTCGTGAACGACGCTCTGAGAAAACGGAAGTCGTTTCAACCGGTGGGTTGGAAAACGTTCGCTCGAGGTCTCAAGGACGTGAACGCACCAATGGATTTAGTCGGTAACCCGGAACGTTGGAGTTACATACAGACGCCAACTTCCTCCGTCGCCGGCGGTGCTTCAAAAGAAACCACGCCCACTCCCATCGCGGGCAACAGTGGTAGACGTCCTTCATCGTCGTCGTCGCGCATATCTCGCGTCTCCTCCACCATCACCACCCCGTGGCAACACACGAGGTGGGATCCGTATTAAATAAGCGCGCACTACACTACGGTGTTATTACGTCATGGCTGGTCGCGTAGATAACAAGACACTTTCAGATAGCCGTATTTTAAATAGCATTTATTACGACCCGAAGCAAACCGGAAGTTATGGGGGTATCGATCGTTTGCGTCGTGCTTCCCACTCCGCCCTGGGGGCGTCGGGGAAAGAGGTGAAGCGATGGTTGTCGGAACAAGACACGCACACTCTTCACAAACCTGTGAGATATCGTTTCAGACGTCGACGTGTTGTTGTTGGTGGAATAAATCACCAATGGCAAGCCGATCTAGTCGACATGTCGCGTTTGAAACGGTACAACGACGAACATATTTTCATTCTGACCGTCATTGACGTGTTCTCGAAAAAAGCCTGGTCTGTTCCTTTGAAAAACAAGTCGGCGTCCTCACTCACGGCTGCATTTCGTCACCTGCTAAGGAACAACGATGGACCACAGAAAATGCAGACGGACAAAGGAAAAGAGTTTCTGAATAGACAATTGCAAGATTTTTTTAAAGAAAAATGCATCCATCATTTCACTACACACAACGAAGAGACCAAAGCATGCATCGTTGAACGATTTAATCGTACTCTCAAGACTCGAATGTGGAGATATTTCACGAAATATCAGACGTTGAGGTACCTAGACGTGCTACAACATCTCGTGGATTCGTACAACGCCAGTTATCACCGAAGTATTGGTATGTCACAGGTGGAAGTGAACGTCATCAACCAAGAAGAGGTGTGGCAGCGATTGTACGGAAACGAAAGAGCCCATACAATCGAACCTGGTTTAAAAGTCAACGATCGCATTCGTATCAGTAAAGCCAAGAGGCAATTCAAGAAAGGTTACTTACCCAACTGGAGTGACGAGATATTTACTGTTAAGTCAGTGCATCGTACGGATCCACCGGTGTATCGTTTGATCGACGATCAAGGCTCGCGGATAGAGGGTACGTTTTACGAACAAGAACTCCAGAAAGTGGTAGTAACCAAGGACAAAGTGTATCGTATCGAGAATGTGTTGCAGCAGCGCAAGCGTGGGAGAAAGACACAGGTCCTAATCAAATGGTTAGGCTATCCCGAGTCGTTTAACAGCTGGGTGGACAAGTCGTCATTGATCGCGTATAAAGGGTGACGGAGTCGCTCGTAGGGCCATTGTTGCTATGCACGTTACGACAGAGGTGGTGGTGGTTCCTCTCGAAGACACCGTCGAACACATCGTGGAAGATACCGGAAGTACCGGCAAACGTTGGGTGTTGTTTGGAAGTTCGTGTCCCAAAGCGGAAATCGTCTTCTTTTGTCAAGTCGCCGTGCTGTACACTGTGATAGTGGTCAGTATTTATAACCTGACTAAGACCGACGCTAACTCTAACCTGTGGACGGCGTTATTGAGCAGTTGCCTTGGATACCTGTTGCCCAACCCGTCGATGAAACGAGATCGACATGTCTGAAAACGGTTTCTACCTCACACTACCGAGCAACGCGTCATTGGACTTGCACCCCGACAACACGTTGACCCACTATATCACCACTTTGCCGCAACGTGTAAGTCTATCAGGTCAGTGGGAGTGTGGGTTGGTCGAGATTCAATACCCTCATACCTGGTACAACGTGAGAAAAGAGAATTCGTGGTTTGCAATAGTGAACGGTTCGGAAGGTAGTTATGACATTGACAAGGGTAACATCGAGGTGGGTTATTATGATAGGCCCGAGCGGCTGATAACGGCCATCAACAGATCATTGAAAGTGGCGTCAGACAAAAAGAACGTGACACTGAGCTACAGCAAAATCACACAAAGAGTCACCGTAGACTTAGACCCGGGTATGATGTTGTCTATGGATATGTCGAACATACTTGGGTTCAATACATTTCTCATCAGAACGGCAAGAGAGGGTGATTCCGTGGTAGATATGGCGCAGGGTTTTTACTCGCTGTACGTCTACACTAACGTCGTGGAATCACGTGTCGTTGGACATAGCGTTGTGCCGTTGTTGAGAATTGTACCACTAGAAGGCAAACACGGAGATGTGGTGTCCAAGAGCTTTGACAATGTGCAATACATTCCCGTCTTGCACAAAGAATTCACGACGATCGAGATAGATATAAGAGACGACGCGGGGCGTCGCATACCATTCGAACGTGGTAGAGTGACAGTGACGCTTCATTTTCGACGACGCAAACCATCGTTTTCGAAACATGAGTCACAGTCGCGGCAGTCGCGGCAGTCGCGGCAGTCGCGGCAGTCGCGGCAGTCGCGGCAGTCGCGGCAGTCGCGGCAGTCGCGGCAGTCGCGGCAGTCGCGGCAGTCGCGGCAGTCGCGGCAGTCGCGGCAGTCGCGGCAGTCGCGGCAGTCGCGGCAGTCGCGGCAGTCGCGGCAGTCGCGGCAGTCGCGGCAGTCGCGGCAGTCGCGGCAGTCGCGGCAGTCGCGGCAGTCGCGGCAGTCGCGGCAGTCGCGGCAGTCGCGGCAGTCGCGGCAGTCGCGGCAGTCGCGGCAGTCGCGGCAGTCGCGGCAGTCGCGGCAGTCGCGGCAGTCGCGGCAGTCGCGGCAGTCGCGGCAGTCGCGGCAGTCGCGGCAGTCGCGGCAGTCGCGGCAGTCGCGGCAGTCGCGGCAGTCGCGGCAGTCGCGGCAGTCGCGGCAGTCGCGGCAGTCGCGGCAGTCGCGGCAGTCGCGGCAGTCGCGGCAGTCGCGGCAGTCGCGGCAGTCGCGGCAGTCGCGGCAGTCGCGGCAGTCGCGGCAGTCGCGGCAGTCGCGGCAGTCGCGGCAGTCGCGGCAGTCGCGACAGTCGCGACAGTCGCAGTCGCGCCTACGAAGACTATTACGTCAGACAAGTGGGTGAAGGATTGCCCGTGTTTGTCGGAGCTAGAGTGCAGCGAGGTCACGGACTCGGTAGTTTGTTCGGAGGCCTTATTCGAAGCGCTATGCCGCTGATCAAGAGAGGGGCACTGGCACTGGGAAAAGGAGCGTTGAAAACAGGTTTGGGCGTGGCCGGCGACGTATTGTCGGGACAGAGCATTAAATCGTCGGCGAAAAGACGCCTCAAAGAGACCGGGATGGACATGATTGGTAAGGTGCTAGGAAGCAGTACCCACGGACCACCGGGTATTCGCCTAGTGCACCGTACTATAAGACGCAAGCCTACGAGACGTTTGGTCAGTGTCGCTAGGAAACGGAGACGGCAGAACACGCATCCAGACGACATATTCGGCAATTAGACAACCATGGCTTTCGTCCATCAGTTGTCGTGTGAGGGAATCAAGAGTGAATTGGATCTGTTTAGTCTACCGACGACTCAAACAAGCATCGAACATGCTCAATGGGTCGAGCATCAACCTGTAGCGTCGATAGGTACGGGTGGACCTATAGAGTTCTTGTTGCCTGGTTCGGGCGACCATTACCTGGACTTGGCCAATACTTACCTGTTTGTGAAAGCACATGTGGTCAGAGGAGACGGGGGTAACCTCCCACCAGATGCACCGGTCGGTCCCGTAAACAACTGGATGCATTCTCTGTTTAGTCAAGTCGACGTGTCTTTGAATGGAACCCTTGTCACACCTTCCACGAACACCTATGCTTATCGCGCATACATCGAAACGTTGCTGAGCCACGGGGCGGAAGCCAAAAATAGTCAGTTGACTAGCGAACTATGGTACAAAGACACGGCTGGACACATGGATGCCACCAACGACGATAACAAAGGTCTCCTAAAGAGAAAGGGTTACGTTGCCAGTAGTCGAATCGTCGACATGATGGGGCGGCTACATGTCGACCTTTTCTTCCAAGATCGCTATCTTCTAAACGGCGTCGATGTAAAAATTCGTCTAGTGCAGAACAAGAATGCCTTTGCACTTATGGCCGGTGGAGCCAATCCAGATTTCAAGATAAGCATCGACGAAGCGATTTTGTTTGCTAGGAAAGCCAAACTGAATCCTGCCGTGCAGATGGGTCACATGAAAGCACTCGAGAAGGGAACCGCCAAGTACCCCTTGAGAAGGGTACACTGCAAGGTGTTTTCCATACCGCGAGGAGCTATGTCGCACACACACGAAAACGTTTATTTGGGTGTCCTACCGAAGAGAGTAGTGTTGTGTTGTGTGGACAATGACGCCTACAACGGCACGTTCGCCAAGAATCCGTTCCATGCCAAACACAACAAATTGAACTTTCTAGCATTGTACGTTGACGGTCAACAAGTGCCGGCAAAACCTCTGCAGCCTAAATTCGGTGCCGATGGTACCTATGTAAGAAGTTACCTTAACCTGTTTGCTGGAACGGGAAAGGTGTTTCAAGACGAAGGAAACGATATCACGCGACAGGAATTTGCGGAAGGGTACACCCTGTTTGCTTTTGATATCACACCGGATTGTTGCGACGGACCCCATTTCAATTTGGTACATAAAGGCAACCTGCGAGTGGAAATGCATTTCGATGATCCACTCGAGCAGACTGTCAACGTCATCGTCTACGGAGAATTCGAGTCGGTTTTGGAGATTGATAGAAACAGAAACGTAGTCTACGACTACTGATAAACACGATCACATCATGGACACGGAGCAAATAGAACGTCTCCTTGCGGCGGATTCGTACACCAAAAGCATTGTTGCGGGTGCCCTACCAAAAGACTGTCTGCCTAAGACCGGTATCGCTAGTTATCCGGCGGCATTCGTGTGCAACACTCATTCGAGTGACAAACCCGGACAACACTGGATCTGCATGTTTTTTACTAATGACAGGCGTGGAGAATATTTCGACTCTTACGGCTTGCCACCTCGACAAAGGGAATTCGTGTATTTTCTACAGAGCAACAGTGCGACTTGGAATTTCAACGACAAAACACTTCAGAGCCCGCTGTCTAACGTGTGTTGACAAAACTGTGTAGTGTATTTGTTGCACCGATGTCGAGGCATCCCCGCGAAGACGATTGTGAACAGTTTCGGGAATGATCTCGTCAACAATGACTGCCGTGTATTTGACTTTGTTAACAGTTGCATGCAATGTCTGCGTTGATTACATTTGTCAAGAGTTGTATGCAATGTCCGCATTGCTGACTCGATGCGTGCGTGCGTGTTTGCATACATACATACATACATACATACATGCTTGCGTGTGTGTTCGTGTATCTTCTTAATTACAATAAAAATGTCGACACCATTTTGTGAGTTTTCAATGTTTTATTCACAAACTCAATATAACAATGTATATACAATTCTTGTCAGCCACCCAAGAGGAAGTGATATAATAAGAATTCTTGTAAACCTTAACTATTGATTTTACACAATTCTTGTGAGACACCCAAGAGAAAGTGTCAAGTATAGATATATATATATATATATATATATATATATATATATATATATATATATATATATATATATATATATATATATATATATATATATATATATATATATATGTAGTCACAGTATTTCATATTTTGTGAAAATTATATACAATTTCATGACATGTCACATGATATGATATGATATGATATGATATGATATGATATGATATGATATGATATGATATGATATGATACATACAGGTAATGAAATTATATGTTGTTGTTGTTGTAAATTACAAAATACATACATACATACATACATAATATAATAATATATATATATATATATATATATATATATATATATATACATATATATGTAGTCACAGTATTTCATATTTTGTGAAAATTATATACAATTTCATGACATGTCACATGATATGATATGATATGATATGATATGATATGATACATACAGGTAATGAAATTATATGTTGTTGTTGTTGTAAATTACAAAATACATACATACATACATACATAATATAATAATATATATATATATATATATATATATACATATATATATATATATATATATATATATATATATTAGGAGTCAGTGGTCGGTCCGTAAACAAACAAGTAAACAAACACTTCGCCTCGTATGTATATGACACATTATATACGTATAAATACAAATATATGTATAAATATATAAATGTATACATATATATATATATATATATATATATATATATATATAAATATGTGTATAAATGTATATTACTATGTGTATAAATGTATATAATTATATGGTCAATGGGTTGGTTGTGAGCAATTTTATTTTAAATGAGGCACGGGGAGGTAGAGATTCCGTCGGGTTGTACTCTTCTTTTCCCGTAAAAATATGATAGTGCCGAACGTTCCTGAACATAAGTATAAATTGACCCGTGTGCCATTCTAAACCCGCGATTTGTTCCCACCCCATTTTTTCTGGACTTTAGAACGTTAAGAAATACTTCCTTGTCAATTTCGTTGTTTCTTTTATTTAACCCCTTCGTACTGAATTTATCTTTGTCGCCGATACACAATAATATGTTTTGGAGCACAACCAGACAAAACCTTTACCCTCCCATTCCACTTTAAAAAGTCCCGGTGTTCGTTTGTCGTGACGCGCACGCTTCATGCAACAAGGATGGACGACCGTCCATTCCTTGCCGGCTAACCGGCAGGCAACGTATTCGGAAGCGTGCGCGTCACAACACACACCGGGAAACCACTCCGCCCTATGCGTATAAAAATGATCTCTCTTATCTGTAGATACACACTCATCCAGGGATGATCTAGCTAGAGCCAAGTATGCCGAATCCGTGTCCATTTTACAATATTGAAAAAGAGGGCGCTCAATGTAAAAATCTAAAAAGTCATAATAAAACTGAAGCATTCGCAGCTTCGCGTACTGATAAACCATAAACGCAATTTGAAGAGGGAGGTAGAATTTAATAGACTTGGGGCCTACAGTCTTGTTGCCATACGACGTATGACATATAATTGCACGACAATGTGTACGCACTAATATTAAATCTCGATGTCTGTCAAATTATGGTGTACAAATGCGGAAGTTATTACCTGTCAGTATGCCAAAACTGTCAAATATTCGTTCATTTGTTAATCAGTTAAAATAAAAATAATTATTAAATTCATTCACTATTTCGTTTTTATCTGTACAACAGTTTCCTTCTGTTGTTATGAATGTATTGTACACTGCAGATTTTGTTTAGTGCATTTTAGAACTTCATTAATGGTATTCCATGTTTTTTGCCGTCATTTTTATATAGGTCAAATTTATTTTTAAAGTATGACTTTTTGGAAGTTCTTATTACATGTGTCAATTTTTTTTTAATCTTTTATAAATATATTCATTTTCATTTGTCGGATTACATTGATATTTTTTGTATAGGCGGTTTTTTTCCTTTGTGGATGTTACAATATCTTTAGTGAGCCAATCATTAGTGTGCGGTCTTATTTTTTTTTTTTATGGTAGGCATTCATTAATATGGGAATTTAGTATTCCAATGAATGTATCATACGAAGAGTTAGGGTTTGTGTTATTATACACCTCTTCCCAGTTTGCATTTTTTATTTTGCATTTAATTTAGCAATGTTATTTGCATTGTTTGCACGTTTGAATATATATTTATTTTTTGGGTAATTTGTTAAGCCTATATTATAGAAATTAAATATTGGGAAGTGATCTGATATATCATCATATAGAATGCCCGATTTAATGGGATACTCATGAATGTTAGTTATGATATTGTCTATGAGAGTTGCTGATTGTTGAGCGATTCTGGTTGGTTTGACACAATACTAGCTAATGATATACGTCTGTAATTGTCTTTGCTGTTAATCTTGCCACATTTATGTTTGATAATAGGAACCAGCACAACAGATAACAAAGAACTAGGTAAAAATCCATGTACAAAAAACTCAGTTATACACATAGCAAGTAAAGGCACAATGCGCTTGGGTCATTTCACGGTAACCGGGCTAAATGGTGTCCCGGTTCTTTTGTATAGAAATATTCGATAAAGAAATCTAATCTCGTAAAACTATATTTCTTATATGTGGCGCTTTATACAGTATTGTTCTTCATTTCTAATATAATAATGGCATTCTAAGTCGTTATTCTAGTTATTTCTCGTTATATCTCCCAGTCTACGTCATCGAAAAGTGGCTGGCCCCATCGCCTGGTCCTCAATTTGCACGTTATTATAAAGGTGTAATAATTACACATTAAATAATAAATATATTACGTAAGGTTCTCATTGCGATGTCTCTCTTCATATTTGTCCAAAAAACAGCATTATTTATTAGATTTTTTGAGTAGTCGATGTTTTTCAACATAAAAATATATGTCCCCTGGTTCCATGTCATCTACGTCACGACAACTTTGATGCCGCGCCTGTCCAGAGTCGAAAGAACTACCACACCCACGTGGAATCACAATTACGTTGCCGCAATATATAGTCGAGTTGCCATTTTTAGAACCTGGAAATGTTTGGTCGTCTAAGGTTTTTTGCTGAATCATATAGATTATGTGTCCCTGAACTCAAATCCGTGGGATGGCAATGCGCCATCCTAGGGCAACTCGTGGGAACGACGAAAATCCAAGATGGCTGCCGTGAGCCTGGTAAATTACAAAATGTGTTCAGCTTGATACTACATCATGCCAGGAACATAATTGTTTTATGCACACGCATGGTTTGAGGTACGAGGAATTCAATGGAACCATTTATAATAATGTCCGACTATGTTCACATGACCAAAATTCAAAATGGCCGCCATTTTCACAAACAATAGCTAAAATCGAGCATAATTTGATTGCATTTTTCTATATAAATATCATTTTATTTTGTCCATTCCTATGTTTTACCATATCAGGACTTAAAAGGAAGTATTTCAACTGTTGCCCGCCCATAAAAACCGAGTAATATCCAAAATGGCCGTCATTTTAACCAAACATATGCAAGAGCCACAATTTTGTGCCGATTCCTACGTTTTACCATATGGGTAAGAACATAGTACTGGTATATACTTGTACGGCCTTAATTATACGTGAAATACATGTACCAACACATGAGGAATTTAATGTATTCATTTTCTGTGGTCACGTGGCACAAATTCAAGATGGCCGCAATTTCTACCGAAAATAGCTCGAAGATTTATTTTCAATTCTTCTTCAGCATTGAACATTGATCATGACTGAGTTACAGGAAGGCTAATAGTTGTACCTTCATGTATGTGTATATGACTACAGCTGACAAGAAGCACAAAAAGCTTAGGAAATGAAACAAAAATGGTACAACTTTAAAAGTATAACGTCAGAAGTACTGAATTATATAATTGCTGATAAACACTGAGAACTTATTTGCAATGGCAAGTTTCATTTGGACATTGACCCAATGTACATTATTAACATTATTAACCACTGGTATTTAAACGATAAATCATTCCCATTATGTTCTCATAGAAAAGGTTATTCACCCATTCTCTCTAACTCCCCTCTTCCTCCTTACTATCACCCTCATCCTCATTATCATGTCTAGCTTCATTCTCATGTTTGGTGAAAGGATTGAAGCATATGGCTTCGCCAACACAATAACAGTATGGAGTGCAAGACAATCCTGCAGAATGACAGCTACATGCATGACTGCTGCAAGCTTTCCCGACATTAGATACATTACATGGCATGTGGTGGAAATGCAGCATGTGTTGCCAGATTATACCAAGATGGATCTGTTAGCAGGTGCTCATCTATGTCGTCATAGGCCAGGCATATGGAATTATGTGTCTGCAGACCAGTTTGGAGAGCAAGCATACACCAAGAAGGGTAAGATGCCTGGGGGTTTGAAGGGATTAACCATGTCAGAAGACCAAGTGGCCATTTGGGTGGAGTCCTATCCCGTATGTGCCCATGTCACACTCGCCATAGAGTCAATGCATTCAGCTGATGATGAGTCGAAGGAGGAGAAAGGTAAGGAGGAAGGAGAGAAGAGGCGCATGCTCGATTCAGATGACAGGAATTCGTGTTTAAGAAGAGTTGAAGAAGCATTCCCATCCTCTCAAATGACAAGTTCTAGCCTCTATAACATCATTAATGGCAAAGTGGTGAATGCTTCTGTCAATATCCAGGAAACCCTCAAGATGGGGGAGAGCATGTTCCTTGACTTCAGATCGTCATTACCTGGTGGTTTCCACGCTCCCCTGAAAAGAAAAGTCAAAACCATGGAATATATCAAATGCCAAGTAGCCATTGGTTGATAAGATGCTCTATGACATGTCATTACTATTCTGTGTTCTCATCACAGTAGGGCAGCACCGACAAGCCGAACTTCAAACACTCTTTGACTATGATCTGAAGCAGACCCAGCTCATGGCCAAACAATGTCATATAGCAGTTGTTGGCCATCGACGATGACTATGTCTGGAGCATGTGGCTGAAGATCATCCACTTTCAGTTTAGAGACGAGAGTGGATTGTGTCCCTGCCTTCAGACATATGTATCGAGTATGCGCCTCTTCTCTCATTCCTCCTTACGTTTCTCCTCCTTCATCTCATCATCACCTGAAAACATGGACTCTATGGCGAGTGTGACAATGACACAGACGGGGTAGGACTCTACCCAAATGGCCACTTGGTCTTCTGACATGGTTAATCCCTTCAAACCCCCATGCATCTTACCCTTCTTGATGTATGTTTGCTCTCCAAACTGGTCTGCGACAAAGAATTCCATATGCCTGGCCTATGACGACATAGATGAGCACATACTAACAGATCCATCTTGGCATCATCTGGCAACATATGCTGCATTTCCATCACATGTCATGTAATGTATCTAGCGTCGGGAAACCTTGCAGCAGTCATGCATGTAGCTGTCATTCTGCAGGATTGTCTTGCACGCCATACTGTTCTTGTGTTGGCGAAGCCATGTGCTTCAATCCTTTCACCACACATGAAGAGAATGAAACTAGACATGATAATGAGGATGAAGGTGATAGTACGGAGGAAGAGGGGAGTTAGAGAGAATGGGTGAATAACCTTTTCTATGAGAAGGTAATGGGAATGATTTGTCGTTTAAATACCAATGGTTAATAATGTACACTGTGTCAATGCCCAAATGAAACTTGCCATTGCAAACAAGTTCTCAGTGTGTATAAGCAATTATATAATTCAGTACTTCTGACGTTATACTTTTAAATTGTTGTACCATTTTGTGTGTCATTTCCCAAGCTTTTTGTGCTTCTTGTCAGCTGTAGTCCTATACACATATATGAAGGTACAACTAATACCCTTCCTGAATCTCAGTAATGATGAATGTTCAATGCTGAAGAGGAATTAAAAATAAATCTTCGAGCTATTTTCGGTAGAATTTGCGGCCATCTTAAATTTGTGTCACGTGACCACAGAAAATGATTACATTAAATTCCTCATGTGTTGGTACATGTATTTCACGTATAATTAAGGCCGTACAAGTATATACCAGTACTATGTTCTTGCCCTTGTGCTAAAACGTAGGAACAGGCACAAAATCGTGGCTCTTGCATATGTTTGGTTACAATGACGGCCATTTTGAATATTACTCGGTTTTCTTGGGCGGGCATCAGTTGAAATACTTCCTTTAAAGTCCTGATATGGTAAAACAAAGGAATGGACAAAATAAAGTCATATTTATATAGCAAAATGCAATACAATTATGCTCGATTTTGGCTATTGTTGGTAAAAATGGCGGCCATTTTGAATTTTGGTCATGTGAACATAGACGGACATTATTATAAACGGTTCCATTGAATTCTTCGTACTTCAAACCATGTGTGTATATACAAAAATTATGTTAATGGCATGATGTAGTGTAAAGATGAACACATTTGTTAATTTTCCAAGCTCACGGCAGCCATCTTGGATTTTCGTGGTTCCCACGAGTTGCCCAAGGATGGCGCATTGCCATCCCACGGATTTGAGTTCAGGGACACATAATCTATATGAATCAGCAAAAAAACCTTAGACGACCAAAAATTTCCAGGTTCCCTACAGTAGGGTATAGGGTGGCAACTCGACTAATATGCATATTGGAAACAACTCCAAAACCGTTTTTGCTGCGATTTACGCGAGATATTCGACATTTTAGGGCAGGAGTCAGGTGAGTAGGTTTATTCCATGTCATCTACGAACGGTCCGCACCGCGTGCTATACACGTCAGACAAACAGAATTATTGATAATCACGACTTAAGTGGTGTCAACCAACTCAACCAGAAATTGCATACGCCAGTTAAGCTCACGACAGACATGATATTGGCCATGACTCGCAAGGCACGTCATCTACGTCACAGTCATCTACGTCACATATTTGTCGTGACGGAGATGACATGGAGGGTGACGTAGATGACAAACGTGTTAGCATGTGTTAAACAATACTTATCGGGGAAGGCGGCTATCCGACATTCTAACACAGTGGCCAGTCCCCAGCTGAATTGGTTCTACATTATCACTGCCTCAATACTATAGTTGTGTTGGCCTCCAAAAAGACACTGGCGTTGGGGCGGCGATCTTCCCACAGGATACACAAAATCTGTCTGAGACAACTTTGGTGGACAGTCTTTATGGTCTTCAGATGACATCAATATGTAACCCACCCCTCGCTCATGTAGAGTGATAGTACAAACGGCTTTATAGAACATCACCTTTGTTTCTTACATGAGGTTGTGGGTGACTCGGTTACGCAAACCATGAAGGATGTGATGGTACAGGATATTATGAGGCTGAATTTCTGCTTCGATAGTGGCCTTCTGGGATAGATGACTCCCCAAGTAACGGAAATGTTCAACAATGTCTAGGGTTGTTCCATATGTTTTAATGTCATGAGGTCCTTCATTGTTGCCAGGAGCGGATTGGTAGATGATGTTGGTTTTTCTTATGTTGATGGAAAGTCATGAATATAACTTTGATAAGTTAGTTTGAAGTTATTCTGCTGTGTGGGCAAGAATGTCACAGTCATCAGCATACTGAATTGTTTGAGAAGAGACGAGACTATTGCGTACACCGGACACGAACAACAAGTCATAAGCTGTGACCAGTTGGTAACCTAAGATAATGAGTGGGTCAAGATGGATTTAGAAGAAAAATCAGTAAAACGCATGAAGATGAGCATGTAGGAATCTTGCATGACTAAAAGAAAAACAACTTCTACACGAAATTTGGAAGCTGAAGCCACGCTTAACAACCAATACATTCAACACTAGCCTTGGGGGAGAATCTCCAGGAAGGCAATGTGGGGAATCTATCGAAGTCAAAAGCGTCCACTTTGGCGGATTGCACAAGCATGCGTTTTGCACCCAGGAATCAACGAATAGTTGCAGTATCACTTTGTTATTCCGAATCATCAACGTATATATGTCATCTACGTCACGGCGTGTCACCTACGTCACGACAAGTCATCTACGTCACGGCGTATATTTTATTTAATATCTCAAAACTTAATTAACTGATCTAATGAATACACACCGGTTCATACAGCAAATCGTCTCGTTTTCCTTCATGAATAAGCCTACCGCAACATGAAGTATATATAAGTCTCAAAACAATAACTAACTACTCCTAATTTTTGCCCATGTCAGATATATGAGACACTAGGCGCTTCGAGAGGTTCAATGGTATTCGGCTGTGTCACAAGAGCCGAATAATCACAGAACACAACTTTTGCAACAGTACGTAAATAAAGTGGGACACAAATTATAAGAAAATATGTTTAGAAAAGGAGTAATAAATGGACATCAATCTGGAAATATTTTTGTGACGTAGATGACATTCATTCATGACGTCATGCTAATCAAATAAAAAAGAAATAGGAAACGATGCAAAAGGTCACTGCTGCTCATTGGATTAGTCACACACTATATTAAGCTTCATAACTAACGCCGAAAATGCGATAAATATTATGATCGAAAATATTTTTTTACTCTGGACGAAATATGCCTGTTACCGTGAAATGACCCGCTTATCACAATGTTTAAGGTGTTCAGCATATACACCATCCATACCACAAGTCTTATTTATATCTAGGCATTTAATAACATTTTCAACTTCGCTAATTTCCACAACTATGTCATTTGTATATTTTGGCATCAGATTTGATCTGTTGAATGTCTATATCCCTAATGCAATTACAAAGCTGTTTACAATGAGACCGCCATAATTCAGTTATTTCATCAACACCAGTAACATTCTCAATACTATTAGGTAAAAGTATATTACAGTTAGTAAATATATTGTTCATGACTCCAAGAATGGTTTATTTTAGTATGATTTACTTACTTTGGAGCAATATTGTCGAAGCGAGTACGACGTTTCGACCCGTCGTCTACGGGCCTTGATCACGTACTGGTGTCCCATCGGGACACCATTCAAAATATATCCATAATAATTATATGCAGAATCAGTTGCCAGGTAGTGTTTTCATGAAAGAAACCACTTGTTCAGAAATAATTAACCTCAATCAAATGATGCTGTCAAAATCAAGTATTGAAGTTAATAATATGCACAATGTCAAAGCATCAGTTGGTGGACAGAGCCATCTCTGTGGCTGCAAACACAACGTAGAACATTAATCCCGTTTCCTTTCGCCAGGCTGCGTTGACAGATGCGTTCGAAAGACAGATAAAGATCGATATATGCTTCGAAAACATATTTTGTAATTTACATACTTTATGTAACTAGATTTTTACTTGTATTATCGTTGTTATTTGTAATGGAAATGTATACTAGAAAAGTACTAGTATTATTGTTATTAGCTCGTATTTCACTACTATAACATGTTTAATGTTTCACTACTGCACCACTGGGTCCCTACGTAAATCTCAACGTGCGGTGTATATTAATGTATTACAATGGATTAAGTATGAAGACATTACAATCGCATACACTGCTTGCGCTTCTTGCACTGTTAAGTACTGTTAAGACTGTTAAATAGATCTTGCCACTGCATGTGAATTACATCACACGGGTTAAATACAGAAAGTAAGAGGCATCTATGATTATATAACAGGATACACGTTTTGACGATGGTATTCTTATCAAGATATAAACATAGTCATAAACGACATGAAGATGACTAAATTTCCGAAGTTTCGAAACAGATGGAGTTGGGACCGTACCACATTCCCATCGTTCGACTATTGGGTAGACTGCCACCCCTCGACGAGCGGTAACTATTAAAATCCATTGCAGAGTTTATAACATAGAACTTTATTATTGTAGAATACAAATAAAATAAATACAGTACTTAAACATATACTAACAATAATTATAATCTTACCTACAAATATACATGTATGTAGAAATAAAACGAATTCGTTTAGTTAAAGGTATAGTGTGTGTGTGTGTGTGTGTGTGTGTGTGTGTGTGTGTGTGTGTGTGTGTGTGTGAGTGTGTGTGTGTGTGTGCGTGTGTGTGTTTGGTGGGTGGGTGTGTTAGTACATAAGAAAACTGTACAATTCAATGCAGAAACTATACTATGCCACAAGAAAACAATGAGTATTTAGGCGTGCCTTGAAAGCAACTATATAATCGGATGTGTTAATGTTATTAGCAGCGTTCCAGCGGCGATTGGAAACGAGTTTGTCTCCAGCTGTGAAATGAGCCGCAAAACTGTGAATAAGCTGCTGTTAACAGGTGCAATGGTAAATAGGTAAATTGGATAATATTTCGGGGGTATCGCCATACACAGCTTTATATGTAAACACTAAAACTTTGAAGTTGAGTTTCTATGCTACAGGCAACAAGTGACGAATGCACAACAGATGCAGGACTATATCACTCCATAGGCGGCGTAATATTAAACTGGCGGTAGAATGTTAATAGTGTTTATAATATATAACGATATTGTCTGGTTTTTTAACATTTTCTAACATCTAGCATATAATCATCGTAACTCACATATGAAATACAACGACAGGCCTCCGTGGGCCAACAGTTGTAAAGGAGAATGGTAGAAGAAGGAAGAATAGTAGTTGCAATATTACTATACTAGTGATGAAAGAACAAGGAGATGGGACACCAATGCATGCGGGTCTGCCCCGTTTGATTGTTATAGAGTAAACGTATATCACAGCAAATAAGTTAATATATTGTTCTAATGTTTGTAATATATATATATGTATATATATATATATATATATATATATATATATATATATATATATATATATATATATATATATATATATGTATGTATATATATATACACACTCTTGTGGGGGTCGGTCACGTGTGGGGTGACCTGGTGGCGTAATGACCCCCACCGATATGGTGTCAATTATAAATATAGGGTATATTGGTATAGTTACTGTTGGTGGTTGTTAATATGTCTAGTTCATTGTCCTTCAGATTCAGCAACTGAGTGACGACTGCGATGTGTTTTCGCAAACAGGTTGATGTGAGGAACTGTGGCTTTTCTGCCCCACACTCAGTAGCAAACTTTCGCAAGATGGTACAGCTGCATAATGGTGTTTTGCATGGACTAGATCTGGGAAACTGGTACACATTTTCTTGATCAATGTTGCCTACTTCTCTTGTTTTGTTCAACACTTCTACCTGTCTTTGGTGAGCTTGAGTCAACAAAACAGCAACTTTACGACCTGACTTTCCTCGGATTTCAATCCTTGCCATTGTTGCCAGAAGTTGTTGTTCGAGTGGAGATAATGAACACGCAACCTCATCTTGAATTTGGTTGTTATTTGTGATCCCACTGTTGTAGTTTTCCCTCGTCATACGGCCCATCTCCCCAACTCTCCTTCTGTTAAATAGAGTTATTTGTGTAAGTGTCACTTCTGAAAGTCCCCTCCACGTTTTGGCATCTGGGTCTCTTTCCAAGCTTGCACTTAATTCTGAAGCCTTCCCACTCAAGTAAGCATTAAGACATTTGATGTCATTTGCTAAGGGAATGCGTTTGGGCTGCTTATATGCATTGTCATGCAACGTTGCTAGAGCTTGAGATGACACTTCAGTACTCCAATCGACTTGGCACAGTTCAAAGAATGCTTCGGCTCGGGTTTTCATTTCATTGTCTTGATTGTTTTAGGCCAATTGAGTACTGAATAGGGGGCTACTGACACTTAATTCTCACACCTCGGTAGGTGGGCGACTGGGGCTAGAAACACTGCGTCTAGTGGGATAATACGGTATGTACTGTATATGTACAAATCTTATTCTGTTTGTGTAGTGGGTTTGCGGGCTTCATACTTCTCTGTTCTGCATACAGAAAACAAAACACTTCCTCTGACTTTGTATGAGAAGTTTTGTGGAGACGTGATGTAATATAGTTATTTTTGACATAATCTTTCGCACACTTCAAATAGTTCACTAGCAGTTAGTAATGGCTACTACTAATGGGTCAGCATAATTACTAATTCACTAAACATTGGATACAATAATTTGCAAACAGTTTTGATTGTCATTGGTAGGGCATTATTCCATGACCCAATGCGTTCCAGAATATGAGATTCCTGGCTTTCTTATGTATTTCTTGTGTTAGAAATCATACTGGTTGATCCTGGTGGTAAATGTTTTTGTAGGAACAGTTGTAACATTATATAATAGGATGAACTTTATAATGCATTTGCAGTGTATAAAACCAGTGACTACATGATACACATGAATTGCCCGAGTAATATTTTCAAGTAAAGTATAATAATGTATACTTGCAATGTTACATGTCAGTTGTCTGTTTGATAGGACGCGGTGGTGTGAAGAGGGTTTCTTTGACATGCGAGGAAAAGTTGGCGAATGAGAACCAATTGAAGAAATTCATCACCATGATGAAGGTTCCGGGGAAAACAGCTTGTGAAAAAGCTCTCCAGAAAAAAAAAGTGCCTTGAAAGAACGATCATGGAAAGCTGTGAAATACTACATCCACAACTGCATTCTAAAGAACAAGGTAGCACTAAGGAAGTAAGCGTTAAAAACGTGTAAGAAAAGAATCAACTAATTGTTTGATTCAGAATCTGATCCGTGTGACAAATTATGGTACCACAAATTTGAGTTTGGTTATTTTAATAAGAGTAGGGTTTCTGCATTCTGATCGAAAAAGAATGTAGTAATATTGTGTTTCAGAAACAGTGTCTCATAAAACTTAGAACCACCAAGGCTTATTTTGGAAGCAGATCAAAAGGCTACTCAGTTGCCTTGAATAAGTGTATTCTTTACAGTCTTGTATCTACTACTCATGTTATATGTAAGGTAAGGTCAATAATTGGAGGGTGGATAATCGAGATGATGGATTCTGTCTTCAGCTAGAAAGGAAACTATTGATGGTCTACTCAAGTATACCATTTTTTAAATATTAATGCATTCAAACATTGTGCCTCCAATGGCACAGCATCAGTTCAGAAGTGTGACAGAGCGCAATATATTTGCATTGAATGATTGGATGTTTTCCATTTTAATCTCACAAATACTATTATGTTAAAGTGAACTTATTCTTTCTTGCAAATGATAGTGCCAGAAATAAATACTAAACAATAGTATGGTGGATTATGTCTTCAAATACCAAAGAAACTATAATGATCTACTTAAAAAGTGTGTTATGATATTGTGCATTATAACTTTGAGCCTCCAATAGTACAGTTAAGCTTAGAAGGGTGAAAGAACACAACCCAGTTGCATTTAATGACAGGATGTTGTTTCTTCATAAGCTTACAAGTATTATATGTTATATCAAATACATTTGTGTGGCAAATGATGGTGCCACAAAGTGAAGGGTTTAGAATCAATAATTGTATGGTGGGTTCTATCCTCAGATAGAAAACACCTATTACTGATCTGCTTAAGTATAAACAGTTTTGAAATATTGTGCCTTAGAACTTTGAGCTTTCAATGGTACAACTCGTTTCGGAAGTACGACAGAGTGCAACTGAGTTGCACTGGCTGATTACATATTTGTTTTTTTATAACCACAGAAGTACTGTTAACATGTTATACAGAATCAGGTCATGTGGCAAATGGTAACATTGCCGCGAATTGAAGTGAGGATAATCTTCAGACAAACAAGAAACAATCAGTCTGTACCAGCGAGCGTAACTAATATACATTATTGTTTTTTAAATTGTTTTGAGCTTTCAATATTGCTGTTCATTTCAACGTATGTGATATTCTGGAGAATAAATATGTGAACATATTGGTGTGTGTGTGTGTGTGTGTGTGTGTGTGTGTGTGTGTGTGTGTGTGTGTGTGTGTGTGTGTGTGTGTGTGAAATAGGTAAGTGCACACGAAAATTCAATAGTATTGTATAACATTACTATGTCTATGTTGCTGAAACAACCAGGAGTAGGTAGAGTACACAATATTTAACTTAGATTAGACGCTAGCACCAAATATAGTTGGATCTATAAAATCGAAGCTTATTTATAGGACTTAATTTTTCTTGTACACACTGGATGTTTATATATATTTGTTTTTTATTTTTAAAAATGCCAATGGGAAGTAAGGTACACCTTGGTTGTTACAGTCAAAAGCTTATTCGAGTCCCAAGAAATTAATGAAAAAAAGAGCGGAGGCATTTTTCGAAATGCGCCAAGCCGAGTTGAATCATCCCAAGCGCTAACGAAGATAAAATGAATGCGGTAAGAAAAACGGCCGTTGTTCGTTGTCGTCACGCAGCCGAGCGAGAATCGGCCAAGCGACTGTTCGGGGCGCTAATCATTCTGTAAACCGAGCCGATGCTATGTTGCTTGAACATGTCTATCTTTAATATTAGCTTAAATTAATATTAACGAGCATTTCAAATGAATCCACATAAAAGTTGCATGCATTGGTAATGCCAATGTGCCTGCCGTCCTCGCAAAATTACGTGTGTGTGCGTGTGTGCGTGTGTGCGTGTGTGCGTGTGTGCGTGTGTGCGTGTGCGTGTGTGTGTATGTGTGTAACAATTTGACCAATAGGAACCAACAACACAAAATATTCACTGCGAAGCGCTCGCGTCCTCGCACATGGTCCTCTCGCGTAATGCATCGCGTCAATGCCAATTAAGCTACACGTAACGTAATTAATGGAATTCAGCGGGGGTGTATAGTATACTGAGATATATATAAATGTAATAGCTGAAATCCGATGTGCTAGGCGTCGTGGAAACGATGGTCCTCGGAAGAATAGTGCGTAGATACCGTCCTCGTAAATAGTAGTAATCCAAGTGTGTGTGTGTGTGTGTGTGTGTGTGTGTGTGTGCGTGCGTGCGTGTGTGGTGTGTGTGTGTGCGTGCGTGTGTGGTGTGTGTGTGTGGGTGGTGTGTGTGTGGTGTGTGTGCGTGCGTGCGTGCGTGCGTGCGAGTATGTGTTATGACAACTGACGAGCATCAGACCGTGTCATCCACAGGCAGTGAATTGCGGCCAAATGAGATATTATGATGTAGGAATGCGAACATATACGTGATTTCATTGACTGGAAATCAATTATATTAAGGTGCATTAAATAAAATGTACAATAACCATAATTACGATATGTAAATATGTGTACTGGCAGGTATAGTATACAGAGGTTGTTTGTTCACTTGCAAGTGTATTACCTAATATGTGTAACACATAGTTAACAGGAAGAACAGTAAGCCATTACCCATTTTGCCCGCGTATTTATGAACAGTTTCTACATTAAATAAAATGAATACAATGTAATAATATTCAACGATGAAAGAACGACACACACACACACACACACACACACACACACTTATATATATATATATTTCAATGTTTACAAGCAGTACGCATGTATATATATATATATATGTGTGTATATATATATATATATATATATATATATATATATATATATAAACGCCAATTGTCACATCATCATGTTGTCGGTCTCGAAGCGACAAAGACTGCTCCCATCACTTGACTGTTACTCTCCATTTGTCTCTCTGCTGTGAGAGTGATGTCCATGAGTCGATCTTTATGTCTCTCATCTTCAGGTTTCTCTTGATGGTATCTTTGAACCGGAGACGAGGGCGCCCTCTCTTTCTGTGACCAGAAGACAGTTGAGAGTAGAGAACCTGCTTCGGTAGCCTGTCTGGTGACATCCTCATGAGGTGTCCAGTCCACCGGATATTCTTTCTGATCAGAAGATATTCTATAGATGGCAGCCCTGTTCGTTCTAGTATTTCCTTGTTTGTCACTTTGTCCATCCAGGTTATCCTCATGATCGAACGCAGATGTCGCATCATGAAGGCATGCAGCTTTTTCACCTGTCGTCTGTACACTGTCCAGGCCTCAGCTCCATATAGGAGGGTGGACAGCACGATTGCACGGTATATATTGCCTTTAACCCGCATGGACACATAGTGGTTGTTCCAGAGTCTCTGGCGTAGTCGGCCGAAAGATGCACTAGCCTTGGCCATCCTCCTCTGTATTTCGTCGTCAATGCACCCATCACGTGATATAGTGCTTCCGAGGTAGGTGAATTCTAGAACAGAGTTCAGCTTGTTTCCATCAACCATGATATCCTCCTCTCGGATTCTTGTAGAGTTGGATTGGTACAGCACCTCGGTCTTCTTGATGTTAATCTTCAGGCCGAACTTCTTTGACGCATCGGAGAAAGCATGCACTATTTTCGGCATCTCTTCAGCAGAGTGTGCAACCAGTGCACTGTCATCTGCGAATAGCAGCTCTCTCATCAGTATCCGAGTAGTCTTGGTCTTTGCTCTGAAGTGTGCGACGTTGAATAGGTCAGCGCTCTCTCTGGACTGTATGTAGATGCCACCCCCCATGTCTCGGAAAGCCTGGTCGAGCATTGCTGATAGGAAGATGGAGAAGAGCGTGGGGGCCAGTACACAACCTTGCTTGACCCCGTTTGTGACACTGAACGATTCCGAGACTTCTCCTCCAACACTAACATTCGCCATCATTCCAGTATGTAGTGCCTCGATCATTGTTGTGAACTTCTCTGGGCGTCCATACTTCCTCAGTAGCTGCGATAGCCCGGTCCTCCCAACTGTATCGAACGCTTTGCTGAAGTCGAAAAAATACCATGTGCAGTGGTCAGTCCTGCTCAATGCACTTTTCTTGTAGTTGTCGGAGACAAAATATCATATCCACGGTGCTCCGGTTACCTCTGAAGCCACATTGTGTCTCCGGAACTACCTCTAGTGTTATGTGGGTAGATAGTCTGTTGAGGAGGATCCTCGCGAAGATCTTGCCCGTTATGGAAAGAAGAGAGATTCCTCTATAGTTCCCACAGTCTGTTCGATCACCTTTCTTGTAGATGGTTACAATGCTGGCATCCTTCCATGCTTGTGGTACAGAACCCACCTCCCGAGGCATTGGTGATTAGTTGGTGCAGTCTGCTGAACAGATTGTCTCCTCCGTGCTTCCATACTTCTGCAGGAATTCCATCTCCTCCAGGTGCTTTGCCATCTTTCAGGCCGGCGATTGCTCTAGCCATCTCATCCATAGTTGGAATCTCATCGAGGCTTGTCTTGATAATGCGCTGCGGGATGTTGTCCAGAGCTTCGTGATCTATGTAGCCAGGGACGTTGAGTAGCTTCTTGAAGTGTTCACTCCATCTTGCCACAACTCTCTTGCTGTCAGAGAAGGTCTCCATTGCATCTGTTGATTTCAGTTGAGCAGGTCCCTTCTTGTTGGGTCCCCACACTTCCTTCAGTCCATTGTAGAAGCCCTTCATGTTGTTCCTGTCAGCAGCTCTCTGCAGCTCCACTGCCTTCCTTTCCCACCAGTCTGACTTCAGTGCACGCGTGTGTGTTTGTAGCAATCTGCTGGCGTCTTTGTACGCTGCAGTGGTGGACCTAGTGCTCCTGGTTTGCAACAGTCTCTGGTGGGCTTGGTCTCTTCTGCTCATAAGAGCCTGTAGCTTTTGTCGTATTCTGAAAGCCACTTTTGACCTCAGCATC
>OZ024859.1:30544223-30667716 GCA_964017155.1 Oasisia sp. SBJ-2009
ATATATCTGACATGGGCAAAAATTAGGAGTAGTTAGTTATTGTTTTGAGACTTATATATACTGCATGTTGCGGTAGGCTTATTCATGAAGGAAAACGAGACGATTTGCTGTATGAACCGGTGTGTTCATTAGATCAATTAATTAAGTTTTGAGATATTAAATAAAATATACGCCGTGACGTAGATGACTTGTCGTGACGTAGGTGACACGCCGTGACGTAGATGACATATA
Organism: Oasisia sp. SBJ-2009; assembly: GCA_964017155.1. Classification (NCBI taxonomy): domain Eukaryota; kingdom Metazoa; phylum Annelida; class Polychaeta; order Sabellida; family Siboglinidae; genus Oasisia; species Oasisia sp. SBJ-2009. Next base: position 30,544,455 of record OZ024859.1, read on the forward strand.
TACGTTGATGATTCGGAATAACAAAGTGATACTGCAACTATTCGTTGATTCCTGGGTGCAAAACGCATGCTTGTGCAATCCGCCAAAGTGGACGCTTTTGACTTCGGTAGATTCCCCACATTGCCTTCCTGGAGATTCTCCCCCAAGGCTAGTGTTGAATGTATTGGTTGTTAAGCGTGGTTTCAGCTTCCAAATTTCGTGTAGAAGTTGTTTTTCTTTTAGTCATGCAAGATTCCTACATGCTCATCTTCATGCGTTTTACTGATTTTTCTTCTAAATCCATCTTGACCCACTCATTATCTTAGGTTACCAACTGGTCACAGCTTATGACTTGTTGTTCGTGTCCGGTGTACGCAATAGTCTCGTCTCTTCTCATACAATTCAGTATGCTGATGACTGTGACATTCTTGCCCACACAGCAGAATAACTTCAAACTAACTTATCAAAGTTATATTCATGACTTTCCATCAGCATAAGAAAAACCAACATCATCTACCAATCCGCTCCTGGCAACAATGAAGGACCTCATGACATTAAAACATATGGAACAACCCTAGACATTGTTGAACATTTCCGTTACTTGGGAAGTCATCTATCCCAGAAGGCCACTATCGAAGCAGAAATTCAGCCTCATAATATCCTGTACCATCACATCCTTCATGGTTTGCGTAACCGAGTCACCCACAACCTCATGTAAGAAACAAAGGTGATGTTCTATAAAGCCGTTTGTACTATCACTCTACATGAGCGAGGGGTGGGTTACATATTGATGTCATCTGAAGACCATAAAGACTGTCCACCAAAGTTGTCTCAGACAGATTTTTTGTATCCTGTGGGAAGATCGCCGCCCCAACGCCAGTGTCTTTTTGGAGGCCAACACAACTATAGTATTGAGACAGTGATAATGCAGAACCAATTCAGCTGGGGACTGGCCACTGTGTTAGAATGTCGGATAGCCGCCTTCCCCGATAAGTATTGTTTAACACATGCTAACACGTTTGTCATCTACGTCACCCTCCATGTCATCTCCGTCACGACAAATATGTGACGTAGATGACTGTGACGTAGATGACGTGCCTTGCGAGTCAGGGCCAATATCATGTCTGTCGTGAGCTTAACTGGCGTATGCAATTTCTAGTTGAGTTGGTTGACACCACTTAAGACGTGATTATCAATAATTCTGTTTGTCTGACGTGCATAGCACGCGGTGCGGACCGTTCGTAGATGACATGGAATAAACCTACTCACTTGACTCCTGCCCTAAAATGTCGAATATCTCGCGTAAATCGCAGCAAAAACGGTTTTGGAGTTGTTTCCAATATGCATATTAGTCGGTTTAAGGTTTTTTTGCTGATTCATATAGATTATGTGTCCCTGAACTCAAATCCGTGGGATGGCAATGCGCCATCCTTGGGCAACTCGTGGGAACCACGAAAATCCAAGATGGCTGCCGTGAGCTTGGCAAATTAACAAATGTGTTCGTCTTTACACTACATCATGCTAGGAACAAATTTTTTGTATATACACACATGGTTTGAGGTACGAAGAATTCAATGGAACCGTTTATAATAATGTCCGTCTATGTTCACATGACCAAAATTCAAAATGGCCGCCATTTTTAACAACAATAGCCAAAATCGAGCATAATTGTATTGCATTTTGCTATATAAATATGACTTTATTTGGTCCATTCCTTTGTTTTACCATATCAGGACTTAAAGGAACATGCAACCCAAAAAGTAAAAATTGCTTAAACCATTAAACAATGTTCATTGAATCATATCCCATATTTTGTAATTTTTTCTGAAATGATTGATTAACTTTTAAGGATAATTAGTGAACCTCCATGGAGGCTGACATTTTGGACATTTCGCCTGTGGTCGTGTGACGTCACAGATCCACCACCGCTAGCGCCTCGGGTGGGCAAAACAAAACGAATTCTTCACGTACCCACTGAGTCTGAGATATATTCATCCATTTAATTAGTTACAGAGCGTTAGCTATAAAAAAAAACGCCGTCCCTTATAATATAAACATTCATAAAGAATAGAATAAAGAATAATGATGCTCAAGTAGAGACTGCAACAAAGGAAATCGCGCAATCCATTTTGGACTTGGTTGGTTCGACGGAGCTTAATAACTTTTATTATCGCCCACTTTCATATGTAAACAAATCGTTTATCCAACTAATTATTCCAGTCGACCGTCGCGCAATGAATATTTTACTAATCATTGATTTTTATTATAATAAAGGAAATACATTGAATGATATTCTAGTACCCCTAGTATTTGCATACATTAAGTTCGTCCCTTTTGCGAGACCCTTCTTCGCGTGCAACACCGACCCTTCGCTTCGGCCCCGAACTTTTCGTTCTGTGCACAAATTCAGTGGGGACAGTAGCTTCGTTCAACAGTCGTCTTTCACCCAATCCGGGCAACCTGTGTTCCATATCAACGGTGACATGGTCCTGGCAAACCATTTTCCGGTTGAAATTGAATGTTTCCACTGTATGACTCGTACCTATATTGTGGAGCCATTTGATCGCCAACTCGCCCTTCGACGGCGGGCTTCGTAGATAATTTATTGGCATTTGGACAAATCTCTTTCCTTTCACGGACTCTTCTCCTGCCTTCTTTTGACATCCGTATGCTTGATATTCAAGCATTTCATTATCACAAGACTCATAAAACAACTCGATTCATGTCGCTATGCTAGTGTTTACATATTACGCTGCGCCTATATCGCTGAGGTGGTGGACCGCCTACGTCACACTCACGTATTCTCTCGCGTTAATCTTCGCGAGTTCCCCGTGAAATGGGCAACAATGGCAGCGCCCATGGTCAGTGAAAATGCACGTTTCAAGATTAATGTTATGATGTATAACATTGTTACAAAATTAAAAAAAAAATTGTATGTGTTACAATATTCTATCATGAATGGTATGTGGGAATTGGGAGGATTTTAACGCATTTTCAACACTATGGTTGCATGTTCCTTTAAAAGGAAGTATTTCAACTGATGCCCGCCCAAGAAAACCGAGTAATATTCAAAATGGCCGTCATTGTAACCAAACATATGCAAGAGCCACGATTTTGTGCCTATTCCTACGTTTTAGCACAAGGGCAAGAACATAGTACTGGTATATACTTGTACGGCCTTAATTATACGTGAAATACATGTACCAACACATGAGGAATTTAATGTAATCATTTTCTGTGGTCACGTGACACAAATTTAAGATGGCCGCAAATTCTACCGAAAATAGCTCGAAGATTTATTTTTAATTCCTCTTCAGCATTGAACATTCATCATTACTGAGATCCAGGAAGGGTATTAGTTGTACCTTCATATATGTGTATATGACTACAGCTGACAAGAAGCACAAAAAGCTTGGGAAATGACACACAAAATGGTACAACAATTTAAAAGTATAACGTCAGAAGTACTGAATTATATAATTGCTTATACACACTGAGAACTGGTTTGCAATGGCAAGTTTCATTTGGGCATTGACACAGTGTACTTTATTAACCATTGGTATTTAAACGACAAATCATTCCCATTACCTTCTCATAGAAAAGGTTATTCACCCATTCTCTCTAACTCCCCTCTTCCTCCGTACTATCACCTTCATCCTCATTATCATGTCTAGTTTCATTCTCATCATGTGTGGTGAAAGGATTGAAGCACATGGCTTCGCCAACACAAGAACAGTATGGCGTGCAAGACAATCCTGCAGAATGACAGCTACATGCATGATTGCTGCAAGGTTTCCCGACGCTAGATACATTACATGGCATGTGATGGAAATGCAGCATATGTTGCCAGATGATGCCAAGATGGATCTGTTAGTATGTGCTCATCTATGTCGTCATAGGCCAGGCATATGGAATTCTTTGTCGCAGACCAGTTTGGAGAGCAAACATACATCAAGAAGGGTAAGATGCATGGGGGTTTGAAGGGATTAACCATGTCAGAAGACCAAGTGGCCATTTGGGTAGAGTCCTACCCCGTCTGTGTCATTGTCACACTCGCCATAGAGTCCATGTCTTCAGCTGATGATGAGATGAAGGAGGAGAATCGTAAGGAGGAAGGAGAGAAGAGGCGCATACTCGATACATATGTCTGAGGATAGGGACACAATCCACTCTCGCCTCTAAACTGAAAGTGGATGATCTTCAGCCACATGCTCCAGACATAGTCATCGTCGATGGCCAACAACTGCTATATGACATTGTTTGGCCATGAGCTGGGTCTGCTTCAGATCTGGCCAAAAGCATGAAGGATAGACTCGGTCAGTACCAACCAACAGAAGTGCTGGTCATCTTCGATCGCTATGATGACATGTCAGCAAAAGATCTTGAGCGAATCCGGTGTGCATGTGAAGGGTCTGTTAACTACAATATCACAACATCAAGCAAGCTCACATGCCGCGATGCCATCATGAAGAGCAAAGCGAATAAGAAGGCTCTCGTCAGAGTTCTCTCACATACAATTTGGGCAACAACGTGACGATGGTTGGAAGTGAGGAGACTGTGTACAGCCACGATGAAGCATCAGTTATCTTCTGGAAGCTGTAAAGAATGGTAAGAATAGTGTACGAGTGATCAGCGATGACACTGACGTCTTTGTTCTGCTTATCGTCTAGGTGTGGAGATTGCAGATGACAGCCCGTGTGCAGCTAGATCGATGGTGTGGGCTATCCTCAATATCAATGAAAGTGTTTCGCTCCTTGGTGCGAAATCCCTCCAGTTGCTCGGTAACCAACCTTACTCCTTAACTCATGATCAGGCTGCGATGCTGCGACCTACCCAATTTGGTCATGGCAATGCAACGGCGCTAAAGGTACTGAAGTCCGCCGACCACTCTGGCCTCTACACTGTATTCGGTGAACAGAGTGCTAACCACCAACAGTTGCTAGAGACTGGACGCAAATTTATTTGCTCGCGCTATGGTGTTGCTGCAGGTGAAAGCATGGCTTCTGCCAGGTATGCCCTCTACACCAAAAGGACAGGAGGGAAAGCTGTATGTGTCAACACTCTTCCATCGATAGACGCCTATTTGGCATATCACATTCGGCAAGCACACTACCAAGAAATGCTCTGGAAGGCAGCAGACCAACATACTCGACCTGCTGTTGTCATCGCTGCTTACGGCTGGGAGTTGGTCAGTGGTGCAGGGTGTGTGCCAACTCCACGCATTGTAAGAGGACCAGCAGCTCCTCCTGCCCTCATCCACTTTCAGTTTAGAGACGAGTGTGGATGTTGACCCTGTCCTCAGACATCCATATTCATCAATGATTGATGCAGGAACAGCGCACAATTCATAGTCAAAGAGTGTTTGAAGTTCGGCTTGTCGGTGCTGCCCTACTGTGATGAGAACACAGAATAGTGATGCCATGTCATAGAGCATCTTATCAACCAATGGCTACTTGGCATTTGATATATTCCATGGTTTTGACTTTTCTTTTCAGGGGAGCGTGGAAACCACCAGGTAATGACGATCTGAAGTCAAGGAACATGCTCTCCCCCATCTTGAGGGTTTCCTGGATATTGACAGAAGCATTCACCACTTTGCCATTAATGATGTTATAGAGGCTAGAACTTGTCATTTGAGAGGATGGGAATGCTTCTTCAACTCTTCGTAAACACGAATTCCTGTCATCTGAATCGAGTATGCATTGACTCTATGGCGAGTGTGACATGGGCACATACGGGGTAGGACTCCACCCAAATGGCCACTTGGTCTTCTGACATGGTTAATCCCTTCAAACCCCCAGGCATCTTACCCTTCTTGGTGTATGCTTGCTCTCCAAACTGGTCTGCAGACACATAATTCCATATGCCTGGCCTATGACGACATAGATGAGCACCTGCTAACAGATCCATCTTGGTATAATCTGGCAACACATGCTGCATTTCCACCACATGCCATGTAATGTATCTAATGTCGGGAAAGCTTGCAGCAGTCATGCATGTAGCTGTCATTCTGCAGGATTGTCTTGCACGCCATACTGTTATTGTGTTGTCGAAGCCATATGCTTCAACCCTTTCACCAAACATGAGAATGAAGCTAGACATGATAATGAGGATGAGGGTGATAGTAAGGAGGAAGAGGGGAGTTACAGAGAATGGGTGAATAACCTTTTCTATGAGAACATAATGGGAATGATTTATCGTTTAAATACCAGTGGTTAATAATGTTAATAATGTACATTGGGTCAATGTCCAAATGAAACTTGCCATTGCAAATCAGTTCTCAGTGTGTATCAGCAATTATATAATTCAGTACTTCTGACGTTATACTTTTAAAGTTGTACCATTTTTTGTTTCATTTCCTAAGCTTTTTGTGCTTCTTGTCAGCTGTAGTCATATACACATACATGAAGGTACAACTATTAGCCTTCCTGTAACTCAGTCATGATCAATGTTCAATGCTGAAGAAGAATTGAAAATAAATCTTCGAGCTAATTTCGGTAGAAATTGCGGCCATCTTGAATTTGTGCCACGTGACCACAGAAAATGAATACATTAAATTCCTCATGTGTTGGTACATGTATTTCACGTATAATTAAGGCCGTACAAGTATATACCAGTACTATGTTCTTACCCATATGCTAAAACGTAGGAATCGGCACAAAATTGTGGCTCTTGCATATGTTTGGTTAAAATGACGGCCATTTTGGATATTACTCGGTTTTTGTGGGCGGGCAACAGCTGAAATACTTCCTTTTAAGTCCTGATATGGTAAAACATAGGAATGGACAAAATAAAATGATATTTATATAGAAAAATGCAATCAAATTATGCTCGATTTTAGCTATTGTTGGTGAAAATGGCGGCCATTTTGAATTTTGGTCATGTGAACATAGTCGGACATTATTATAAATGGTTCCATTGAATTCCTCGTACCTCAAACCATGCGTGTGCATAAAACAATTATGTTCCTGGCATGATGTAGTATAAAGCTGAACACATTTTGTAATTTACCAGGCTCACGGCAGCCATCTTGGATTTTCGTCGTTCCCACGAGTTGCCCTAGGATGGCGCATTGCCATCCCACGGATTTGAGTTCAGGGACACATAATCTATATGATTCAGCAAAAAAACCTTAGACGACCAAACATTTCCAGGTTCACAAAATGGCAACTCGACTATATATTGCGGCAACGTAATTGTGATTCCACGTGGATTTGGTAGTTCTTCCGACTCTGGACAGGCGTGGCATCAAAGTTGTCGTGACGTAGATGACATGGAACCAGGGGACATATAATTTTATGTTGAAAAACATCGACTACTCAAAAAATCTAAAAAATAATGCTGTTTTTTGGACAAACATGAAGAGAGATATTGCAATGAGAACCTTACGTAATATATTTATTATTTACTGTGTAATTATTACACCTTTATAATAACGTGCAAATTGAGGACCAGGGGATGGGGCCAGCCACTTTTCGATGACGTAGACTGGGAGATATAACGAGAAATAACTAGAATAACGACTTAGAATGCCATTATTATATTAGAAATGAAGAACAATACTGTATAAAGCGCCACATATAAGAAATATAGTTTTACGAGATTAGATTTCTTTATCGAATATTTCTATACAAAAGAGCCGGGACACCATTTAGCCCGGTTACCGTGAAATGACCCAAGCGCATTGTGCCTTTACTTGCTATGTGTATAACTGAGTTTTTTGTACATGGATTTTTACCTAGTTCTTTGTTATCTGTTGTGCTGGTTCCTATTATCAAACATAAATGTGGCAAGATTAACAGCAAAGACAATTACAGACCTAGAGCATTAGCTAGTATTGTGTCAAACCAACCAGAATCGCTCAACAATCAGCAACTCTCATAGACAATATCATAACTAACATTCATGAGTATCCCATTAAATCGGGCATTCTATATGATGATATATCAGATCACTTCCCAATATTTAATTTCTATAATATAGGCGTAACAAATTACCCAAAAAATAAATATATATTCAAACGTGCAAACAATGCAAATAACATTGCTAAATTAAATGCAAAATAAAAAATGCAAACTGGGAAGAGGTGTATAATAACACAAACCCTAACTCTTCGTATGATACATTCATTGGAATACTAAATTCCCATATTAATGAATGCCTACCATGGAAAAAAATTAAAATAAGACCGCACACTAATGATTGGCTCACTACAGGTATTGTAACATCCACAAAGGAAAAAAACCGCCTATACAAAACATATAAATGTAATCCGACAAATGAAAATGAATATATTTATAAAAGATAAAAAAAAAATTGACACATGTAATAAGAACTTCCAAAAAGTCATACTTTAAAAATAAATTTGACCTATATAAAAATGACTGCAAAAAAACATGGAATACCATTAATGAAGTTCTAAAATGCACTAAAAAAAATCTGCAGTGTACAATACATTCATAACAACAGAAGGAAACTGTTGTACAGATAAAAACGAAATAGTGAATGAATTTAATAATTATTTTTATTTTAACTGATTAACAAATGAACGAATATTTGACAGTTTGGGCATACTGACAGGTAATAACTTCCGCATTTGTACACCATAATTTGACAGACATCGAGATTTAATATTAGTGCGTACACATTGTCGTGCAATTATATGTCATACGTCGTATGGCAACAAGACTGTAGGCAAACGTAACTTCATAAAGCAGAGTAGGTGATTTGTAACGACAGGATAGATAGGAAGGAAAGAAAATTCTCGTCAGATTCTAAACAAACTGCTCACTTCTGGCCGGCGCTTTCAAATACCTGAAAGTAAACTCTTCTTCCGTCTTAGAATAATATATTGAAAGAATAACTGCCACTTGTTCACTCCGTCCCGGCCGGCTCTAATTCTAAAATGCACTAAAAAAATTCTGCAGTGTACAATAAATTCATAACAACAGAAGGAAACTGTTGTACAGATAAAAACGAAATAGTGAATGAATTTAATAAATACTTTACAAATATAGGCCAAAACCTTAATGCAAAACTAACTCAAACAGTACATGACCCTACACATTATATAAATAACAATCCAACTAACTTTTTCTGTACACCAACTTGTCCCACTGAAATAATTAACATAGTGCATAGGAACAATTCCAAAAAGTCTGGAGGTTATGACAACATTGACCCTAACATTATTCAACATGTTATTCCACAAATTGCAAATCAACTAGCTCACATCTTCAATAGTTCATTCACTATGGGTATTGTTCCAAGAAAGTTGCAGATTGCTAAAGTCATTCCGTTATACAAAAGTGAAAAACCTGAACTGTTTACAAATTACAGACCTATTTCGATTCTTCCGTGCCTATCAAAAATACTAGAGCGCATAATGTACAATAGGATTAATAATTTCCTAGCTGAATATAACATACTATCAAATAAACAATATGGATTTAGGGAAAATTTTACTCTACTTATATGGCAATGATTGACTTGGTAGATAAAATATCAAGCAACATTGATCACAAAAATCATAATATAGGCATATTTCTTGATCTTAGTAAGGCTTTTGACACAATTGATCATAACATCTTATTAAAAAAACTTCAGTGCTATGGTATAAGAGGCATAGCTTGCGAATGGTTCAAAAGTTACCTTAGCGATAGAGCAGTGTTGTATAATAACACATAATCTGAATACATGAATATAACTTGTGGTGTTCCCCAGGGATCTATATTAGGCCCATTACTTTTTATTATATATATAAATGATATTTTAAATGTTTCAAACATTCTTAAGCCAATACTGTTTGCAGAGGATACTAGTTTGTTCCATTCACACACACATTTCCACACTCTCATAGAAGAAGTTAATATTGAACTAAAAAAAATTGCAATTTGGTTTAATACTAACAAACTAACATTAAACGTAAACAAATCTAATTTCATAATATTCACACCAAAAGGGAAAATTTATAATACAGACAATGCTGAAATAATAATAAATGGTAACAAAATAAAACAAGTCAAGTTTACAAAATTTCTAGGAATATACATAGATGAACATTTGAGCTGGAAAATCCATATTAATAATTTATCCAAAACAATTGTAGGAATGTAGGAAATGCTTAATAAATTAAAATATTTTCTCCCATTGTACACCATGAAGACTTTATACTATTCATTAATATTACCTCATCTGCAATATTGTGTCCTGTTGTGGTCAAATACATATACAATTCATTTAAAAAAAAATAAAGATACTTCAGAAGAGAGCAATAAGGATAATTACGAAATCACAATATGCATCACATACAGACCCATTATTTTCAAAATTAAAACTGTTAAAGTTAAGTGATATATATAAACATCAATTAGGGATTTTTATGTATAAATCCGTTAATGATCAACTCCCAGACAACTTGACTTCTATGCTTAAACTAACAGAAAACGTTCATAACCATAATCTTAGAAATTTTAATGGGTTTTACATTCAAAACATAAGAACAAACAACAGAAAGTTTACAATAAATGATTCTGGTCCAATCTTCTGGAATACACTACCTCAACATATAAGAAAGCTTAGAACAATAAAACAATTTAAAAGTAAGCTAAAGGAGTTATTACTGACGGGATATGTATCTTAGGCATTTATAAGGATTATGTACCGTAGTTATAGTATTCTTTTATTACTTATCATTAATTGTATTTATTTTTTAGACTTATTTAAGTACTAAGTAATATTAGTAGTTGTAGTATTCTATTTATTATGATTCATGTTACTGATAATGACATTTATTTATTTTTATATATTTAGTTTACTTTTATAATAATGTCCATAAAGTTTTATGTCTTGGTGGTCCTCGATATAAGCCCCAAGGGGTTTCTAGAGGATCTCCGCGGTTACATTTAATAATCATGTTTATGCTTATGTTTGTATGTTGTTGTTGTGACCGAAATAAAATTCAATTCAATTCAATTCAAACAAAATTGAAAACATTGTTAGACAGAATGTCAGTTACGCTGTAAACAATGTCCAATCAGTTTGGATTTAAGAAAAAACACGGGACAGACTTGTGTATTTATGTCTTAAAGGAAGTTATTGATAGGCATAGGAGTCTAAATGGGTCTATGTTTACATGTTTTTAGATGCTCCTAAAGCCTTTGATAGAGTGAAACATTTTATCTTATTTCAAAAGTTGATTGACAGGGGAGTACCTGGATATATTATTAGACTGCTTATATATTGGTATTCGAATCAGACTATGTGTATAAGATGGTCAGGCAAATTGTCGGAATATTTCTGTGTTACAAATGGTGTCAGGCAAGGTGGTATACTCTCACCATACCTTTTTAATGTATATATGGATGATTTAACCATAGCTTTAAACAAATGTAACACAGAATGTGTGTTAGGTACTACAATTATCAGCCATCTTATGTAGGCTGATGATTTGGTAATTCTGTCCCCATCTGTATCAGGACTGTCTGAACTGATGCAGGTATGTGGACTCTATGGGTTAAATCATGATATCAAGTACAATTCCAATAAAAGTGCTGTGTTAATATTTAAAATTAGATATATGAAAAATGTGATGTTCCATCATTTAAGATTAATGGTGAAACAATTCAGGAAGTGGATAATGTGAAATATTTAGGTCACTTGATTTCTAATACATTACGTGATGACAAAGATATTTTACGCCAATGCCAACAACTATATGCTAGGGGTAATATGCTATTGTGGAAATTTTACATGTGTTCCACTGAAGTGAAGCTGACTTTGCTTAGAACTTTCTGCTCTCCCATATATACTGCTCAGCTGTGGTGGAATTACACAGTAGCAAGTACACATAAACTTCATGTGGCTTACAATAATGTGTTTCGCTTATTGCTAAATCAGCCTCCACCATGTTTGTAGAATACCATGTACTAGATAGTAAAGCTGTAATTATAAACCTTGTATATAAATTCATGCAGAGACTTGATGCCTCTTATAATAAGTTGGTAATTGCAATTATCAACAGTGATATAAAATGGCAATCCAGGATAAGATGACATTGTATCAAAATGTTGTATATACATAATAGTTTTTGATTGAATGTACCGTTGGGCAATGTTTTTTCTATTCACCATGTGCAATACTTTTATATTTTTTTAGTCACTTGTATTTGTTAATGTTTATGTGGACATCTGTACGACAGTTTGAAATAAAGATATTGAATTGAATTGAATTGAATTGAATTGAATTGAACATGTGCTATGTCATCTTGACAATGGTAATCCGTGTATGGATTCATGCAATGAACTAATGACCCTGGACAACCATCCATGACTGTATGAACACAATGGTGGTGCAAGCACGGCATTCAATTGTACGTATGGGGAAAGAGTTGTATTCAAAATATGTCAAAGATGTGTTTATTGAAAGGAACACCTGTATTCACAAGGCCAACAATTAAAATATTAAAACCAACTGCCCTTATTCAAGCACTTTCACTCCACTACGATTACATCGAAGGCGAAACAACACTTTCAACAACAGAAGAATAACTGCAATCTATTCAGCCAAGTTGTCATTGCTGCATATGTCCGTAACACCACACTAACTTATGTTTTGCACATAAAAACCACTCATGGCCGCCAACATTGTCACTGCATGGGAAACGTCGAATAACATGATATGTTGCATGAACAAAATATCCAGCAAGAGGCACCCTCTCATTTTGATGTCAATGTTCCTACCAGTAGAAAACATACAAACGGTCGGTGATTACAGTGACAACATCTCTATTCCCTGGACTGAAATACAATTTCAGGGCCGCTCTATAATTGACACTGTAGCGACCTGATAGCTTTAAAGCCACAACCCAAGACACTAAACGATAGAAAGGTATCCGCAGAAAGGTACCTTGTGATTCTAGATTGCAAGGAAACTTTACGGGCTTTTTAGACGATGCCACAAACAAGGAAGAACTGTTCAGTCGTCTGACGGAAGATGTAGTGCAACATGACTACCTGGGTACCAACCAAATAAGCACATGTACAATATCACGGGTTGTCGTGAAAAGACGAATAGCGCTGGCATATCAATGTAGGCGTATGACCACTAAGAGGCAGAGAGCAGAATGTGTCTAAATGTGGCTGTCATTTTGGTTGGACTATTTCTTGTCCAGCACTATCCAGGACTACAGTTGTAGGTCGGGTTTGGCACAGGCACTTCCGCTACAACCACATCAACTCAATCTGCCAATAACGTGGTGGAAAAGCTCGTAATTTGTTATTGTTCGTGTTTTGATGTAACGTCACAGTTTAGTCGTAAAGGTGAAACGTTTACTTATAAATCATGGAGAACATACCCGACAGCAACAGCTGTGTCGTTCACACAGCAGCATGATATCGCACGAGAAGGTGAACGACCTTGAAGAAGATCTGTTTCCAATTAGGGTTATGTCATGATGGAGAAGATTTCTCCAACCAATATATATATATATACATATATATATAATAAGTTATTAAGTTTCATAGTTTACCTATTAAATAATATACATTTATTATATTGCTTGTAGAGCGCATCGATCCACTATGCGGGAAATAACGCTATGGAATATCGTATTATTATTACTATAATTTCAGAAAGCCCAATATCTTATACTGATCCTTGCATAGTTGTATATATATATACAATAATATATATATATATATATATATATATATATATATATATATATACTGTATGTAAAGCCACCAAATGTCATGTTATCATTACATAATTAAAATGGCATTTAAACTGTTACTATTACACAATTAACATGGCATTTATACTGCACTATTCATCAGTCAGCCGTTTCGGATTACAAATGGCAGCATATATGGGTATAATGAATGTATCCAGTACATCGCGGTTTGCTTACATCACAATCATAGTGATGTTGGCCTCCGCTAAGCTGTGTCAAGCAAACAATGCTGGCAATGGTTATAAGTGCGAATTGCATTAATGTTGTGACAGCGACCAGATCAAACATTACAACATACATTTTCCACTTTCGCAACTTTCTCTCATGTTATTCGAACAAAGAAAATCTTCTGAAACCAGAATTTCAATAAAATATAAAAGTATTCACAGCCATTTTTGTCAGGTTTGACGGAATGTTTGCGACGTTTCCGTGCATTCATTTGCCTGTGCCTGCAATATTAATAACAGTTAAATATGTCAATTGCGTTACTGCTAGAACTTGACACATCCTTGTGCAGACTTTGCTGAAACATTTGACATTTTGGCAAGTTTCGTTTCAGTTGTTGTCATAAAGATAATCTTCTGAAACCATAATTTCAAAACGACTAAGACGAAACGCACATGTAAGGTAGCCATTGACTAATAATGCAGCACACGTACATTGATATATCCGTGTTGCTTTTCTGATCGATTGACATCAATGTCTTCATAGGTAGGTTGTTGCATAGACTGGACTGTTGTTTCTTCTGATGTATGAATAGTTGCGTATGGTCCTTTGGGAAGACACAAAACACATTAAAATACCGGGGTGAATATAACATCTACTTGGTCAACACACACACACGCACGCACGCACGCACGCACGCACGCAGGCACGCACGCACACACACACACACCCCCAAATACTATGTCTGACGCATGTTCACATATTCAAATAACTTGTACATGTAGGGGAGGGTGCACATTAAACAGTTGTTTTTAGTTTGGCTCTTAAATAGAGCTGCATACCGTTTGACTCTATACTCTTGTATATGCTGGTGCATATATATATATATATATATATATATATATATATATATATATATATATATATATATATATATATATATATATATATATATATATATGCGTCAGACATGGTGTGTGTGTATATATAATAGTGCATATAAAACATACCATTGAAATACCATGTTAAGGTTTTCGTTACATCAACTTGCTGATGCGACATTATGTTTGTCTTGAATGAAATATATTCATCGGTTGAAAAACCAACTATTCTAAGTATACTTGCTTCAGAACAGTCTGATTCTCGAAATACAAAGGAGACATATGGCTAGAATACAATAGCGCCGCGCTGTGTCTTGGTGGGGCAATGACCGTGATCGAGGAGTTGCTGCGTCTAGTTGTTATATTTGGGTTCTTAGAATAGAAGGGATGTGTAGAATGTCGTCTTTTCTTTGAAAGTATAACAAGTTGATATGGCTATGCAGTATTAAAAAGTGTTGTCATTTGGCAACGAGACAAACCGTATGGAAAACAGATTTTTCAAAACCGGTTTCAACACCGTATACATATTATGGTACACAGCTCTAATATTAATGTAATGCCAGCCAGTGGCAACACTAGTTACCAGTGTTCCATGAAGGCGAAACGTGACTAAACATAAATACAAAGTGATTCAATGTGTCGCATGATTGGTGCACATTGAACAAGGATTACGAATAAGGTAAAACATGGTTTAAGATTATCAGACTCGATCACAGGAGGGTCAGTCTTCGTCCAAACCCATTAACACGGTATTTGTTTTGGGGATAATCCACATAATCCAAACAAAAACAGGTAGTTTGACACACGCGAGGAATTTTAGCTAACAGTTCATTTATCTTGCAAGGCGAAGTGTTGAGCTACCGAATCAAACAAACAGAAACACTTTATTCTTAACACCCTAAAGTACACATCCATTCAAAACGTGATGAAATTTGGGGATAAGGTTTGAGAACATAAAGACGTGTACGCAGCACAATTGTAGTGCAACAGTTTTTAGATTGAATCTATAACAGTAGAGACATATATAGTGAACCACATCAAGTAGACTTATTTTAAATGTAATTGGCTATGTGGCAGCACATCACTGTAAAACATTTATGATGTCCCATCTTGCCTAATGTTCCGTGGTGCCTCAAATTTCTATATAAAACACTTGCAAACAGGCTAATTCAAAAGACACCTGTTTATGACTATTGCTGTTATCTACCCTTCACCGTAGAGGTTTATCCACTAAGGATACCTATGTGAATGTGGCTGTACTAAATGGCTTAATGCCACGGTTCAAGGTGCCCCTTCTCCCCTACATTATGAACATTGAAGCAGGATTTCTTATTCATAATCAGTTGACTAACCTTGTTGCGGCGAAACATCTCTAGCAGGATCTGCAGTGAGACTCTCGTACTGAGTTTGGCCGTTGTTCAATTCAGTAATCGCTACGTCATCTTTTTGTCCCTGCTTTTGGGTGTGCTTCATTCTGGAATCACTGTAAAAGTTTACTAATATTGTTTTGCCAGGAAAGATTTGTAGTATATAGTAAAACATTCATAATAATAATAATTGTTCAGTAGACAAATTAATTATGCGTGTGTGCTAATTAATAATACAATGTTCACTTACTATTTAAAATGCTATGTTTGACCTTAAGTAGTTAAGTTGGTAAAACAATAGGAGTGCACATTATATTGTACAAGATAACAGTACCGTCAAATTACCCATAGCGCATAGACAGGTCTGGTAAAAGGGCTGTTACGCATGTGCCCCTTATAAATATTGCATGTAAGCCATGCTATGCTTACGTTACAATGGCAAGCCCACCGTCTAGAAAACGTGAAATTATACATATAGAATATTTTATCCAAGGGAAAAGTAAGCCACCAAGCATATCTTGTCAAGCCAGAGAGAAAACACCATGACTGGTTCGACCCCAACGACCACGAGCTACAAACTCTTTTGAGCAGAAGAGACCAAGCCCACCAGAGAGTGCTGCAAACCAGGAGCACTAGATCCACCACTGCAGCATATAAAGATGCCTGCAGACTGCTACAAAAACACACCCGTGCACTGAAGTCAGACTGGTGGGAAATTCCCTTACAAAAAAATACCATTCAAATACCACCGAATACCATTGAATACCATTCAGTACCATTGGACCATTCAATGGTATTTCAGCAGGACTCAATGGTATTCCAAATGGTAATTTGTAATACCATTCAGTACCATTCAATGGTATTTCAGTAGGCTCAATGGTACTTTGGACTATTCAATGGTATTTCTGTAGGACTCAGTGGTACTGTGAATGGTAATTCGTAATACCATTCCGGACCATTGGACCATCCAGTGGTATATATTATTCTCAGTGGTATTCTCAATGGTATTTCAGAATACCATTGAATACCATTGGACTACTCAATGATAAAGCTTGTTTCAATGGTAGTCTCAATGGTATCGGAACATAATTTTCAACAATAAATCAGACTTCAGTGGTATTCTCAATGGTATTTCAGAATACCATTGAATACCATTGGACTACTCAATGATACAACTTGTTTCAATGGTACTCTCAGTGGTATCGAAACATACTTTTCAACAATAAATCAGTCTTCAGTGGTACTCTCAATGGTTCTTGAGAATACCGTAAAATACCATTGGACTACTCAATGGTAAAACATGTTTCAATGGTACTCTCAATGGTATCTGAACATACTTTTCAACAATACATCAGACTTCAGTGGTATTATCAGTGGTATTTCAGAATACCGTTCTATGCCATTGGACTACTCAATGATAAATCACGTTTCAATGGTAATGCCAATGGTATCTGAACATACTTTTCAACAATAAATCAGTCTTCAGTGGTATTCTCAATGGTTCTTGAGAATACCGTACAATACCATTGGACTACTCAATGGTAAAACATGTTTCAATGGTATCTGAACATACTTTTCAACAATCGATCAGACTTCAGTGGTTTTCTCAATGGTATTTGGGAATACCATTGGACCATTCAATGATAACATCTTGTTTCAGTGGTATTTGAAATGTAATCATGTATGATACATATTGTTTCGGTGGTACATAAAATTAATATTTAAAGGTATAATGTATATTGATGTCTCAGTGGTAATCTCAAGTAATAGTATTTGAATATACCATTCAGTACCACTGAACTGTGCAGATCAATGATCAATCAAGTTTCAATAATACTCTCAATGGTATCTGAATATAACTTTTAAAGTAATATATCTATGTCTCAGTGGTATTCTCAAGTGTCATAGACTAATTTTGACATGTTACAAAATATACCATCACAATATTGCTAACAATGGCTCTGACATAAAAAGAGCCAATGGTATACCATTGAATACCATTCAGTACCGTTGGACCATTCAATGGTATTTCAGTAGGACTCAATGGTATTCTAAGCGGTAATTTGTAATACCATTCAATACCATTCAGTACCATTGGACCATTCAATGATAAAATCAGGCATCAATGGTACTCGCAACGGTATTGGAACATTCCTTTCAATAATAAATCAGACCATTCAATGATACCATCTTGTTTCGGTTGTTCTATCAATGGTATTTTAACATACTGTGCAACAATAAATGTGACTTCAGTGGTATTTCGATGGTATTTGAGAATACCATTCAGTACCATTGGATAATTCAATAATAACATCTTGTTTCAATGATTCTATCAATAACATACTGTTCAATAATAAATCAGACTTTAGTAGTATTCTCGATGGTATTTGAGAATATCACTCAGTACGTACCATTGAACCATTCAGTGTTGAAGCATTTTTTAGCGGTACGCTCAATGGTATATAAAAGTACCATTCAATACCATTGGACCGTTCAATGATATAATCAGGCTTCAATGGTACTGTCAATGGTATTTAAGAATACCATTCAATACCATTGAACCACACGTGACTTCGAGTTCGCAGCAGCTCACTTGATTAAAAATGCTTAATCAGTTCGATTGTTTTGCTCCTCGCGTTTCATGCTATTTTGCGAAAGAGCAAACCTACCAAGTATCCCCTGTGACATACTGTTTCGGTTTTGCGCATTTGTTTATTAGTTTTTTGTTAAAATGTAAAAACTAGTTTAGGCTTGCCCAAGATTTATATAGTCTTTTTCATACTGAAAATGTCTACCGTACGGGTTTTATGTGGTAGACTATCTTCGCCTTAATCACGTGATAGCGGGTGATTATGTGATGTCGCGAGATCGGCCTTGGCCCCCATCCAGACAGTATTTTCACACGTGTTTCTTTTCCGACTTGCTTTTGCATTTTAACTCGTTTTTATATGAAATGTCAATGTGTGGTCGCCCACGGAAATACGCCACCGACTCGGCAAAGAAAAGGGCACAAGCAGAACTGAAACGAAATCGACCGCCCGCAAAAGTGTACATAGGAAAGGTGATGAGTTTATCATTTATGGATTCAGACAAAAGTAATGACCGGCATCAAAACTGATGCAGCGTTCGCCAAGTGTCTTATTGACAGGTTATAGTACTCTGTTATTACTCGGCTTCAACCATTTTCACATTGTTTTAATACTGCGTGTGCAAGCTGACAAAATTGTTTTGCTATTAAATTAGTCGACGGTATTAGGCCATTTAGGGTCATTCCGAGTGAACGCAAATAAAATTCCATAAATTGACTTAGTCTTAGATTATTTTTGAATGGATCAGTAATACAGTACGATGAGAGCTTTGCTGCTTTGCATTTGGTAAGATTAGCAAGAATCAAACATTTGAGCGTTCTAGCTTAAATAGGTTTCAAGTTATGGCACTTTGACATTTGACAACTTGTTAAAAATAAATAATTTTATTCACATTTCACTAATCAATATATTCTGCAATCTTGAGCCTGTGTCAGTAAAATTGTGTTGAGTTGATTTATATAATATATAGATTACACAAATACAATTATAATATAAATACAGTGTGAGTGTACAGTTAATGTACAGCAAGTTGATACAAATCATGATTTCTTCAAAATATCACTCGCGATAGGATTTTCAGACCCTTATTGTTAGCAGAATACACATACCTTAGACATAAATTGTACATATTTGGTATATAAATGTGCAAATTAGAGGAATATGGCAGATCTGGTTGCCTTAATTATGAATCTATACATATGCAAAGATGGTATGTTATTATATTTCTTAAAATATGACCAACTTCCGACCCAAACATTTCGATGAGGCGTAGCTTGTATTGTCACAAAGCCTTTTCTAGGTGTAAGCTCATTCTTATAGCTCAAATAACTAGTAAGTCTCAATATCCTTCCGAGCTTCCTTCACAACAAAAATTGTCTGGGTGCCCCAATTTTTTAAATAAATTGCTCGTGATATACGAGAGGGTTTTCAGACATTGATTGTAAGCTAAATATGGATGGTTCAATGAACTGTTGTGTCAGTTTGATATCTATGCATAACATTGTGAATTATAATCAGAGCAACATGACATGCCTGACTGTCTTCATTAGGAATGTACACATACCCAACGTGCTATATTTTATATTTCTTACACATTAGCAAACTTCCGACCGGTCAGTGTGGATTAGAAGATATTGTTATGAAACGTTTACCAGGCATAAACCAAACAAACACATAAAAAACAAGTAACTCACAATATCCTTCCATGCTTCCTTCTCAAGAAGAATGAGGACCCATTGGTACCCAAAACTTATCAATATATCATTTGCGAGCGTGTTTTCAAGCACTGATTTTGAGTTAAACATACATGTTGTTGGTAATGTTTATAAATATTAGATATCTATGCATATCGGTATACATTTTCAGGCAGTTTTGCATGTCTGTTTGTCGTATTTATGAATATGTACATATTAAAACTGGTATAGATCTGTTTACGAAGCATAAAGCAAACATAACACAAATATCAAGTAAATTTATAAAAAAACTTCTCATACAAATATAAGTTGTATCAATTGTAATTTAGTGACAGTTCTACCATGGGTAGATTTTTTCAATTTATGTCACAGTACTTACATGTACATGTATACTGCTTTTACCCACTGATGGGTCCGCAGCCCAGTACAAAAATTTCAAGAATTTGCTAATATTCATCACTACAGTGATGACTTTGGACTGGATTGCGAATGGAATTTTTTCGTGACCAGCCATGGTAAAAACATGTTTGATGGATTTTTAACCATTGTGGCCATTCTTATTTGTGTACACTTAACAAAGCTTTTGTCAAACTTTCAATTTTATTTTGTATTTCATTTGCAGTTCACTTTTCCAGCTGATTTTTCATACATGTATTCTTCAATATTTGTGCATAATATAAATTATAAAATTTATGTTGTTGCAGAATCCCCTATGATGACGACCCAGTGTGATTAGAAGCAGTTGATCCAGCTGATAGAACCTATCAATTTGGAGATGACACACTAGAAGAGATTCGCTGGTAAATATTATGGTGTATATGTGTATATGTGTTACATCAAGTACATTTTTTGTATGCAAAACTATGATACAAAATTGTAACTTTTGTCATGGTTTAAAGGTAAAGGTAAGTTCTTATATAGCTCAGTATACAATCTTTAGGATTGCTCAAAGCGCTTTTTACACTTTACTCCCTGGCAGACATGTTCAATCGAAGACCATCTCGGCTTCTCTGGGAAGCATTCAGCCACGTGGCAATGTCGCGAAGACTGCTTGTACGCAAATATTCATCACTGTTTATAGCCAGGTACTCATTCATACAGCTGAGAGAACTGGAACAATGTAGTGTGAAAAAACTTGCCCAAGGTTTCACATGGCAGCACAGGATTTGAACCCGGGTCCTCTTATTTGAGAGTCCGATGCTCTACCCCTGAACCACTGCGCTAATACTAGCAACCTTTGTTGACCTGTTATGGTGCTGTGCAAGTTAACAAACACAATTTGCTGTGCTTTGTGGTGAAAAACTCAGCAGTGACTAAGATTAAAAAAAACATTTCATTCAATGTTACAAATTCATTATTCAGGGCTGTATAGTCCAAAGGACCTAAGGACCTCTTGGGCCAGTGTTGATGATTAAATGTCCATTTTGAGGTGTTCACAGGTTTGGTTATGTTTTATTTCAGATGCCGCAAAGACGTTGCCACTCTGCAGCCTGTTACTACATGTGAACTTGTGCATGACATTGAAGAAATTGTGACTGATGAGTACAGACGATGAAGACATGACACTTATGACAAGAGTGGAAGACATCACTGGCAAACCATGCTGCATTGTGTACAAAGAATGCCTTTTGGAGCTTGCCAGAATGGATGTAATCATTGGTATTTGATAGTCATAAAATATCATCATGACACAAGTAACTGCATTTTAAAGATGTTTCTTATAAACTATTAATGTTGTATAATGGCAAGAAAGATGTTATGTTTGTTTTGATTAATTATGTTTATAATGATGTAAGTGTGGTGTATGTATGTTGCCATATTTATGTTACAAACATAGAAATTAATATTATGGAAATTATATATTGAAATACTCATTACATCATACACTATGATTGGTATCAACTGCATTCTGATTGAGTAGAGTGGAATACCTAACTCTATCTTTACAGAAAGCACTAATTAATGCCCACCTATGTCACTGCATTCACACAATTTTTCTGTGTTTGTGGTCATCTCATATGAATAACCAGAGAAAAATATGCAAACTATGTGATTATGGTGAAGAAACATTTAATTCATAATTACAAACTTACAACATATTCAAAATTATTCATCATTATCCCATTGAAATTATGTGTACCCAGGGTAATCAATATTTGTCACAGTCTTATATTTGCCTATTTGTGTAGACGGATAGATTATGCAAAATCAAAGGGTGCAGGCTTCCCTATGACCTGAAAATAAAAAGAGTTTCAAGTGTCATCTGTCATCGAGTAACACCAATTCTTTATACTAATCAGTTCTGCTGGTAAAACAATTATTACAATTGTTGTCACATACATAGCTATGTTAAAAAAATTTACCGCTTGACCAGTAAAGCATTATATATGTTAATATGCATCTAAATTGTCAGCTTAGTTTTAATATTAATTTGGTTCATATGCCAGTGGAACTTGTTGTGCCCCCTAGAATTTATTTCTGAACCTGCTCCTGCGTATGATAGTTTATTTGTCTGCATGAGGTCTTTGCAATAATGGGTGTCCTTGATAAATTGTATATTGTTGGAATCGCATGTGGACTAAAGTAAAGACAACATAAAGTAAAAACATTTTATTGAAACTTTTTGACAAGATTGACTACAATATAATGGCAAGCACTGCACATGATATATGTATTTATTTTTAATATCACATGCACATCAGATAAAAACAAGCAGTAATAGAAAATTAAGAAAAGGTTGAAAACACTACACCCATGGTCAAATTGTTCAAAATCCTGAAACAATTGTTACACAACAAAATCTTGACAATTTACCTAAAATTGTAATGTTTACTCATAATGCACGCATTATAGATATTACTGAAACATGCTGTAAATAGATTATTTTTACAGCAGTAGAACTTAAATTGATGTTTTTTTATTTCTCTTGACAAGTTTGCATACAAGTTTCAGTTTGGCTTGAATGGCAGACTCATCTGACAAGATTTTATAAATGAGAGCCATGTTAATTGTCACTTTTTTCTTGCATAGGTAGATGTGGATGCACAGAAAATGTCAGGTACCTGGCATGCACTACCATTAAAGAGAGTGAACTCACACAGTAATGCCATCGATATCCAAGCCGATGAAGTTCACCAAAGAATGCCGAACCTATCTTATAGTGTTGAGAGAGGTTGACCGAAGGCTCATGCCATATTTGCCAGACCAAGGCACCCGCCGTACTACCACAAACTGCAAAGTTAATCAGATCTATATTGGTCTCTAGTCAATTTGGGTAACTGACTGGCCTAGAAGTCAGTGCACACACCATCGGTACAGGGGAGTCTGTTATGGAGGCAACACACAACTGAGATCACTCGCTTGATATTCACATGACATTTGATCTGCAGCGTCTTGCACAGCCCATGGTTATGGAATCTTGTCCGGGATCTTGGACAGTAAAATGATAGCTTATTAACTTTTTGACCTAGTGGTGCTGTTCAGTTTCCTGTTGAGTATTGACCTGAAAAGAAAAGCATATATTCAAACTCAGTAAAAAAAAAACTGGCATCATGGTATTAGAGTTGTCATTATGGAGTGTTCATTGCCATGTAATCAATCAATCTACAGCTGTATAACATAATATTTTATGTATGACCTAAAGCATTCCATAAAAAAGGCAGCAAGAAATGTTCGGCTACAGCAGCATGTACAGGTTGATATCTAAGCAGGGTTGTAATTCATTAGGTGTGTATTGACATTACATGAAAGTAAAATTACCCTGCTATATTTAATTGTAGGGATGCCTTATATTAGATATTATTATAGAATTATTTGAATACTCTCAAGAATAGCGCATTCATATTTTCTGTTTTATTTTCAATATACAATTTTGTGTCAGGGTATGTCATGTAATAACTACTACATATGTTATATTTGACATTTAATGGCTCAGCTGGAGGTTGTATCCATGTCAAAGTAAATGTTGGAAGTGACAAAATAAGGTGTTGTTGTGATGCCAACAGTATATTTCCTTCACCAAATATTCAAACATGTCTACTTTCTTCAGAATGAATAATAACTGATTTCATAAATTGATTTTTGAGTTATTGTTGTATGCTGAATAGTTTTTTAAAGGTGTTGGCCGAAGTCTGTGTGGACACTGGACTGGACACACTTAGTATAACATGCATTACACAACTGCAAAGGTTATCCTAGTGTTCCATGTCCAGGATATTATGAAAATGTTAATGAAAGCAAATGTGTATTGAAATGGGCATATTAAAATATTTTGAAAATGTATACATTGTTGATTTGTTAAAATGTTTAATTCACTTGGAGTGATCAGACATATCTTCCATGCATTTGACCGACACAAGTGATTGCATTAATCTTAGCCCCGCCTCTGCCTCGTCTCACTTGCATTGTAGTGTGGCCCATACTAATATATCATAATTCGAGTTGTATTATGCATTCATATATTGCTGTGATGAAAAGATAAAGATTAGAACAGCTGGCATATGTGAATTGAAAGGTATCAGGTATTACATAGACTACAGCCAGGCATCACTGACCAAAATGGAAACAAGTGCAAGAATGTTATGTGTAATACTTGCATATGGTGTACACTTGCTAGTAGCTATACAAGCATTTTATGATTATGTTCATGTTTACATGTTTTATATTAAATAAATTCATCACCATCATGGTTGTCATAAAAATCTAAATTATGTTGCATAAAATATAATGCAAATCAACAACATCCAGCAAACATAATAAAATGTGAGTCACAAAACACTGTTTAAGTAATTGTGATAACCAACATAATTATTCGTTTGACGTTTTGTTGCACGAGATAACGGATGCTCCCCACGATCACCCGGAGCCTAGCTACTAGTAGTAGTACTGCCAATGTTCCGAAGCCAATGATTTATCATTTCGTCCCTAACGTCATCTACACTCTCTAGATATGTACTTTCGCAATGACACAGCTTATGAACAAGATCCTGCGTAATCAAATTCAATACATATAAAAGTATAAATACATGCTGTATGAGTGTATGTCAGCTATCTGGCGTAGACTAAGGCTAAGGCCTAAGCGATGCCGACTGTCAAACTTTAAAAATAATCTAACAAGTTAGAGAATCCGCGCCGAGTAGGCCTATAATGAAGTTCGCAAGTTGCAGTTCTTGTTGAATTAGCCCACGACTACTCGCCCTGGTTGCTAACTACGATAAAGCACGTAATACATACCTTCACAGAAGAAACACTTCGGAACGTTCGTCACAACACGCAAAAGCACATGCGGTTTGTTTATTGTGCCGTAGGATGCCGATCTCGTTCAAAACACGTGACCCAAAAATGGCAGGACGTCTACACCGGCTAATGGTTTCACCAGGTTATACCCGGTGTAACGACGATTCTTTTTTGCCGAATAAAAAAAGACAAGTACGCATTTTAAAATTAAACTGACTGTGCATACTAGTTAAACTATTGAAACATTACACATCAGGACATAAAAGAAAAGGATTGGCGATGGGCAAAACGAAATGATTGGGAACCTTTAATCAATTGTTGTTACATAGTTATATATTTTATGTATTCTTCAATATCAATTGGGACACATTATTTTTATTTTTTATTCTATTATAACTGACTACCTTATCTTATTGAATGTTTAATCGTATTTAAGTCTACAAATAATAAACCAATCAGAACACGACAGCTGATTTCTGCGGGTCTCACCGTGGGATATTTGAATCTGTATGAAATGAACTTGTGTTCGCAATGTTCCGTCGATCACATAATTAGGATGTTAAACATCTTAGAAATCTACATCTCAAATCGCCATCGATGCAGAATGGAGGTACAGTGTTATGCCTGGGTAAATTTTGAGGGTGACAACACGACACAGATTGTCAATATTGAAGAAGTGACCACTTTCGACGTCGGAATTCGGAAACTGACGGAAAGCTCGGTAATCTTCCATGTTAACTGGCCTGAATTATGACGGCCTTTTCTAAGCGGTTTTATCACCTGTTTTCAATGTGTATGTATTCGGAATGTCAGTCTATATCATTTCCGGTACAAAGAAGTAAGATATTATTTGTTAAATTGTGTTTTAGATTAATTTTATGACGATCGAGTCGACGTAAATAAGCCGATGGCGATGTCATTCAGTCACAGCAGTTAACGTACGTATCCCATATGCATCAGAGCCGCAAAGGCGCGACGTCTTGCGTGTGCATTGCGAAGTCAAAATAGAAACAATTAGCAACCTTTTATACATTTAAAATTTTAACAATAATTAATCTGCGCGATACAGAATAACTATTAATGATGTGGCCTTAGTTTAGGGGATTTATCCATAAATCGCTCTTGATATGCGCCTGGCCCTGTGGTGCGCTAACTGTTCACGCCCTGTGACTGTGACATCGCTTGTTTACGTTTACTCGACGACATAACTGTTTAATCTGTGAGGGATTGCTTGAAAACGAATTAACGAAAGCGTGTGTGTATATCTTGAAAAATTGCATACTTGTTTGCCTTCTAAATGTGTTTTTCTAAGTAATTTAAATTAAATTTGACTGCATGCTAGTAAAACGTTTTCTTTAAAATTACTGTCAATGCCTGATTAATCAAATAACAAAACATATGTATTTGTTATATATATCCCAAAATTGCTAATATTTTATAATATATTCCAAGCACACTATAACATATTTTTGGTTAACATAGATTGAAAAACATAGTGTGCTTTTATTATTTTTTACTTCTTTGCTTTATTATTATGGTTCAATCAATTTAGAATTAATGTACTTTTGGAATTGTATAAAGATTTTATAAAGAAAAAGATCTAGCTAGAAGTGAATTATGGCCATTGTAAAGATGAAACCAAGTTCCATTATTGTATTTGTATTATATGATTATTATAACATGTATAATATAATTTCATGGAAAACAACTTCATAGCTGCATTTATTGTACATTGTTTAAAAAAACCAGAAACGTTTCATTCGAGCTAGTGATTGATAACTCTTTTTTCCCAGAATATGTTCGAGAAGTATACCCACTTCTGGGCGAAGACCAGAAGAACGGCTTTGAGGTTACCTTGGACGCGTAGG
Organism: Oasisia sp. SBJ-2009; assembly: GCA_964017155.1. Taxonomy (NCBI): domain Eukaryota; kingdom Metazoa; phylum Annelida; class Polychaeta; order Sabellida; family Siboglinidae; genus Oasisia; species Oasisia sp. SBJ-2009. The sequence continues at coordinate 30,571,964 of OZ024859.1, forward strand.
ACAAAGCTGTCCAAAGTGAACAAAAATCAAGAAAAATGTGAAAATTGATCGATGGACATAATAGTTTATGATATTTCAAATTTGATGTGCATGTATATACTTATGTACGTTCGAGAGCAGCACACTTAACATATTAAAACATTGTTAATTTATCTTGACTATCTTTTCAGTTTGATCTATATGTGCATATGATCTCTGTAAAGCTAGGTATATATTGATTGGTTTATCATTGAATGGTATTTGTCAATGGTATTTTGAATGGTACTAGGAATACTGTTCAGTGGTATCTGAATGGTACTTGACTGAATGGTATTCTGAATGGTCCAATGATATTCTGAATGGTACTTATAAGAAGCTCTTCAGCTTCTTCATCAATGGTATTCTGAATGGTATACCATTCAGAATATCATTGACGAAGAAGCTGAAAAGCTTCTTATAACTACCATTCAGAATACCATTGGACCATTCAGAATACCATTCAGTCAAATACCATTCAGATACCTCTGAACAGTATTCCTAGTACCATTCAAATACCATTCAACTGTTTATATACACAGACCACCGAAGTACCATTGAAGTACCATTCAAATACCATTGGTCATTATACCCCCTAGGACCATTCAAATACCATTCAAATGTTTATATACACAGACCACCAAAGTACCGTTGAAGTACCATTCAAATACCATTGGCCATTATACCCCCTAGGACCATTCAAATACCATTCAAATACCATTCAACTGTTTATATACACAGACCACCAAAGTACCATTGAAGTACCATTCAAATACCATTGGCCATTATACCCCCTAGTACCATTCAATGGTGTTTGAATGGTATTTTTTGTAAGTGAAGGAAGGCAGTGGAGCTGCAGAGAGCAGCTGACAGAAACGACATAAAGGGCTTCTACAGTGGACAGAAGGAGGTGTGGGGACCCAAGAAGAAGGGAGCTGTGTACAGACGACAGGTGAAAAAGCTGCATGCCTTCATGATGCGACATCGATGAGGGAGCTAATATATGTGAATCTAGTGATACACGTTGCTATGGCTGCAGCCACACGACTTTTGGTGGGACATGACATATATATGACCTGCTGTGGTCAAATTTGCCACGCGTTGCTGGCGTGGATCCGATTGGAGCGTCACCGTTACCAAGCTATCCTCCAAGGCCACCGTTGGACCAGCCAGGGACAGGGACAGTTGCCCCCGACATTACCATTATTGCAGTTGTGACACCTAGTGGATGTCTTGTGTGCGCCTATTACAAAACAGCGGGGATTCCGTTCGTGAACAAATTGTGCATTCGATTTGACATGCAAGGGGTGGGACAGTTGCCACCCCTTGTCTTGATGGCCTCCATTTGACCTGCAAGGGACAGGGACTGTTGCCCTTCCCTTGCCTCCACGGCCACCATTGTTCCTACAAGGGAGAGGGACAGCCTGACTGTCGGTACCACTATCGCGGTTGTGTCTCAAAGTGTTTATATTGTGTACGCCGGTCACGAAACAGCAGGTTACATGCAATCAGCTTTTGCTTTGCTACCCATCATACATATGTGCAACATTTAAGACATATCAATGCTCGCAGATGAGCTAACGTCCTTCGGTTGTATTCCCAGCTACCTGACCTGTCATATATCTCCCCTGGGAGTAATGCAAGGCTTTATGCAGGACCAAATTATTGCCAGTCACACATGTTTTGGTGGTCACATGCTAACTATTATTAAGCCAGTTTACAAAGTTAAAAATGTGTCTGCTGTCCTGAAATGGACTATAAACATACATGTGATACAATTTACACTCACTTCTAAGGCATAACTGACAACATCTACGGTTTTGGAACAACTTTTTTTACTCCTTCATTTTTTACCCGTCCACCACCCATCCATCCATATTTCTACCCATTCACAACGGTTTTTACCCGGGTCTCTGCATAGCGCTATGAGTAGTGCCTAAGTGTCCCAGGAATGTTGCATAATGTATAACCTCTCATGCCCAGAAGGGTCTTTGGTGTTATTTGGCAAAACTGACCAACCGCTAGCATTTATTGCTACAGCACATGTCGAGGTAGCTTTCAGAATAATTCTTGTGGCACCAAGCATTACACCTAATGTTACAATGAGTTTTCAGTGCAGGGACATGTTTTACATAGCTGCATTCCTGCCAAGTGGGTACTGTAGCTCCTGTGCAGTTGTTATATCTTTCGGTACTGCGTAGTGCGTACACAGCTATGTCACATTCACTGTGTGATATATGATTGCCTGGTTTGTGTATCCAGTATCTGGACTGATAACGAACAAAATGTTGTGCTATCCGCTACACTGTACAGTATGTGATTACTTCGGTCATCATCCCCAGGGTCTGGTACATGTTTTTTTCTATTTACATAACACTGTATCACATTCCTTGTATGGTGTGTGATTGTTAGGTAAGGTACAACACTTTTTACGTGACATGTCACTGTATGTGTGATAGTCGGGTTAGTTTATACCGTGTGTGATATTAGCATTGGTAGGGTACATAACTGTTTCATAAACACTGTCAGGTATGTGATTATCTTGGCATTGCTTCCCAGGATGTGATATCTGGTTATTCGGAGTATACAACTATGTGTCATTCACTGTATGATGGGATTGTCGTGTGACATTCACTTTATGGTAGGTAATTGTCACGGTGGTATATGTGATTATCTTGGTCTTGTTATCCTGTGTATGAAATATGATTATTTGGTGTACAGGGCTACCTGACATTCGCTTTATGGTGTGTGATTGTTAGCGTGGTATATCCAGTGTTGGTATCTGGAGTGGTAAAGTATATGACTGTTTGATATTCACTGTCTAGTATGTGATTATCTCAATCTTTTAATCTATCCCGTGTTGGGGTATCTGGTTATTCAGTGTACACGGCTATGTGACATTCACTTTATGATGTGTGATTGTCAGAGTGGTATCTCCTGTGTTGGTATATACACTGGTATGATACATGACTGTTTGATATTTGCTGTCGGGTATGTGATCTCAGTCTTTTTTATTGATCCCGTGTTGGATATCTGGTTATTTGGTGTACACAACAACTATGTGACGTTCACTTTATGGTGTGTGATTGTCAGCGTGGTATTATGGTGTTGTTTTAGGGGTGATCATCTCACGTGAGGGTTGCTTTGCAAGGCATACTGTCCGTGGACATAGGCTCTTGTATTGTTTATGTGTTCAATAAAGTAATACAAAAACAATAAACACCTCCGATACTGGCCTATGTATTTTGTGTCCCATGTCATATATGTCCTAGACGATGTGTCCTAATTTTACCATTAGGTTTTAACATTAATTTTGCATAAATCTGTTTATATGTTAGCATTAATGTTGGCACTTTTTCTACAACATTTCAAATCCTTTGCATGTTTTAATTGTTACTTAGTATCTTGTTGTTGGCACTTTGTCCACAATATTTGGGACATAGGCGACTTGGGACATCATCTCTATAAGTAACTGTACTATTGCTCTTGTCGTTCACACAGGTCGTTGGCAAGTTGGGGTGGCTCATGTTTCTCAAGGCTGTATGACCATTCTCTGCTTTCTTGTACCTAGCTGGGTAATGTTCATTATAGTGTATGTTTATCTGAGGCTTAACTTTTCACAAGCAATATATATATTCTGTGTACGGTCTCTACCATTTCAGCTCCAACAGCTGTGTGACTTTCACAGTTGGGAGTGATTGTCAGTGTTACTTCTATACAGTGTCAGGTACCAGGACGGGCAGCAACACCAGCCGTGTGACTTTCACAAGAGGGAGTGATTGTCAATGTTACTTTTCTCCAGGGTCGGATATCTGGACATGCAGCAACACCAGCTGTGTGATTTTCCCAAGTGTGAGTAATTGTCTGGGTTACTTTTCTCCAGTGTTAGGTAAATGGACTTTCACCTAAAACATTTATGTAAATTTCTCAGTTGTGCAGAATTGTTGCGGTTATCTGTCCAGTATCTGGGCTCTTAGCTAAAATAGGTATGTCCTTATCACAGTTGCATGGAATTATTGCTGTTATGCATGTGGGTAGCTAAATATGGCTGACACATATGGGAATCAGTAACATTAATAATGCTACACATTTTGGGGATTTGCATAACAAGTCACAGTGATATTTATCGGGCGATATCATTGGCTTTAGTGTATACAACTGTGACTCTGTCGGTTTGGACAGGGTGTGTGTGTGTGTGTGTGTGTGTGTGTGTGTGTATGATAATATGCACATGGTGACATTGCCGGTGGCTGGTTGACATACACTGTGTGGACTCTTTCCGTTGTGTTATGTTTCTCAAACGCTTGTATAGCAATTTGTAGTATGGCCCCAGTGTTGGAGGTTGTTAATATGTCTAGGTCATGTAGGTATTGAGTACCAATACTGCTGGGGCAGACATGCTTCCTGTGCCAATGTACTGATGTACTAAATAACACTAAACTAAAACTAAATGTCATTAAATTGCCCTATTTCAATCTACATTGGTCTCGCATTGTTGCTTTGCATAGAAGGGTGTATGGGACAGATGATGCATACAATGATCCTATGTGATGTAATAATGTGAGTGGCGACCTGGTGGATTTGACCAATGTTTGTAATATAGCTGGTTTACTCAGGCAGAACGATTTAATTACAGTGATCAACCTTCAGGAACTACTTATAGGCCTAATTGCCTGAGATAGCTCATGAAGGAATTTCGTGTCTTGTTTCATGAAACAGTTAACTTTATTTGACTGTATTTTGCACTGCAATTTTATAAGTGTGTTGTGTGTTATTAGGACAAAAATTATACTCACCCACCTCCCTGTGCTACATTTGTTGTATTGTGTGCATTGTAGTTTCTTGACGCTTTTCCATTTTGTAAGTACACAATGTATTACCCACGTTTTTCCTCTTACGATGTACTCAGGGTTTTTAGTGCGGTAAATAAAGTAGTGACGTAGTGACCCCCACGGATATGGTGTCAAATATAACTATAGTGTATATTGGCATACTTAGTGTTGGAGGTTGTTAACATGTCTAGGTCATGTAGGTATTGAGTACCAATACCGTTGGGGCCGGCACGCTTGCTGTGACAATGTGTTGTTGTTTATATCAGGTGTAAATAAATAAAACTAAATGTCATTAAATTGGCCTATTTCAATCTACATTGGTCTCGCATTGTTGGTTTGCATAGGAGGGTGTATGTGACAGTTGGCGCATACATATATATATATATATATATTATATATATATATACAGTGTATATATATATATATATATATATATATGATTACTAACCTCATTTCACCGACATCATCTGAAAGAAAATTACACACATGTCTGTACACAATATATCGCACAGTTTCAATATATTTATAAAGTGTCGTGTGTCATGAATTTCGGTGGCTATCCAATCATTGCAAGAAACATATATCACAAATGCACAATATTTATCACGACTCCTAGTCAAATAATAAAGTATGAATTATTTTGTAAAACATGGTAGTGTTCATAAAAGTCACACTCTCATTGTAAATAATGTTGTCAATTAAGATTCCTCAATAACTATCAATACTTTCTGGTTGAACTCAGTAACGACGTGTAAATGTTATTTGCAAAATTCATTAAGTAAATCGGTAGGACTCTCATCCCATTAATAAAAATGCACATCCCCAAATGTAATCTTAAACCCAAATCCTATGAAGGCATTGCAGAGAACAAATTACTAGTAAAGGAAATGCCACGTCACCAGGTTCATATGATGCAAGCTGTAAAAGTGATATTTTGTAATGTTATGGAGTGTAATGAAACGAAGCCCGTTTTATAATAGACGCATTTGTATAATTATAATACCAGGAGGCCCATTTTGTAATAAATTTATGTAATACCATTACGCTCATTTCATAATATATTTTCAAGTTGCCCATTTTAGAATTACACGAGGCCTAATTCATTCGAATGATGGAAACGATCATGATGATGAAATTTGAAATAAAGATATAAATTAAATGTATTGACAATGATAATGATGATCATGACATTTAATATACTACAGAATGCAGAAGTTGATAATGATGTCAAAGAAGAAGATGTGATGACGAATATGAAGACGATCCAGAAAATGGTGGCACTGGTGGAAGAATTAGATGATTAGATGATAGAACATGAAGCTGATGAAGATTATTTTGAATAAAGTTAAGAAACGGAAGGTAACGGCGAAGGTAATCATGAAGGTGAAGACGGAAGTATAGACGGAGACGATGAGGAGGAGGAGGAGGAGGAGTAGAGTACGACGACAGAAATATTGGTGTTGACGAATATATTGACGAAGAATAAGATTATGATGTTGATTGTCAAAATTATGAAATGGTAGATGATGATGATATTGATGATAAACATGAAATTAATTGACGTGATGGAGATGATGATGATAGTATGGATGATGGATATGATTATGAAGATAATATTTATGATGATAACAGTGGTTATGACGCTGATCAAAGGTATACCAAGAATTAGTACCAATTGCATCCCAGAAATTATTAGGACATAAGCATCAGTAAATAACACGATAGCGATACCGATTTACAACAAAATGGGCTCCATATTATTCAAACAAATCGTTTTGCAAAATGAACTTTTTGTTTATAACACTTATCTTTTATTAAATAAAAATATGCGTTTTAACACACGACACTGCTAAAATGTTCAAGGTAATAAATTGCTGGAGAGGTAATATCAACAATAACGAAATAACCTACGACATCGGAAGGTGGTTACATACAAAACAACAGCATACCGTTTTGAGCAGACTGCTTTCTTCGACGCATACACATAATGCCGATTACGAGGCCGATGATAACCCCAACAATGACCAAACCAACACCAGCACTGGCAGTAACGAGTATCATGCTTGAATTTTTGTCTTCAGTATCTACAAACATGCCATATATATATATATATATAGAGAGAGAGAAACCTGAAGCTGAGAGACATCAAGATCGACTCCTGGACATCACTCTCACACCAGAGAGATAAATGGAGAGCATCGCGACCGACCGACCGATCGACAGCATGATGATGATGATGATGATGATGATGATGATATATATATATATATATATATGTGTGTGTGTGTGTATATATATATATACATATGTATATATATATATATATATATATATATATATATATATATATATATATATATATATAACAATGATGAGTTGTAGACTTGTCTCTTCAAGCATGTTCCAGTGTAACCCATGAAGATATCGTGGTGCTTGGCGAATTTTGTCCATCCGGCCGTGATTCTTCTTTTAATCTCCTTGTCTTGATTTTTGTATCTGGTGCTGTTGACATATATTGGTGTGTCATTTTCCATCATCACCTTTATCTTCGACTTGTTCATCTTCAGACCCTTATTTTCATTTTCACAGCCCATTCCTGTAGCATTTGTTGTAGTTCGTGTCGTGTATTGGCGCATATGAGTATGTAGTCGGCGAAGTAAAGATGATTAAGATATTCGCCGTCTATATTAAGCCTCTGGTTTCCCAAGTCAGTTGTCAGAATATGCTTTCGAGTGCTGTGTGAACAGCTTCGGCGAGATATGGTATCTCCATGTCGTACACCTCTCCTTGATATTGTTGCTTTCTTTGTACAGGTGGATTGTCATCGAGCTGTGGGTGTAGATTTCCTTCAGGAGTTCAATGTACACAACTTCTATACCCTATTCTTCAAGCTAGGTCCGCACTGCTTGATTTTGCAATGAGTCAAAGGCTTTTGTCGTAGTCGACGAATGCGACTTAGAGTGGGATATTATATTCTCTGCACTTCTCCTTCAGTTGGTTTACGACGTGAATGTGGTCTGTCGTTGAGTCAGCTTCTGAATCCAGCTTGCTCTCATAACTGGTTTTCGTCCAGTGTCTTTACTCTAGGCTTTTCATTTAACTAGTACTTTTGTGAGAACATTATAAATGTCTTCGGGATGGTATCTTCTCCTGCTTTCAATGTATCGATGTTTATATGGTCGTTGCCTTTTGCTGTCCCATTCTCTGTATCTCGTAGTGCTGTTTGGTACCTCTTTTGGGTATGTGTGGATTACGGTGCTTTGTTCACTGTTGAATAGCTCAGAGTAGAATTCCTCTATTCATTCTGTGATCTTATCTTGATCATGGATTTCTCTACCCTGCTTGTCCAGGAGCGTGATCAGTCTGTCTTGGCCTAGCTTCTGCGTTCTTCGGACTTTCTTCAGGCTCTTTGATGCAATGATCGTTTCTCGTATGATATCTGTGTTGCATTTCCTGATATCCTCTCTTGTATATTTCTGTGTACTTTATTCGTTGTTTATTGTCGTCATTTTCCGCCATTTATTTACTTTTCGTTATATATTCATACTGACTTACGCACGCACGCACGCACGCACGCACGCACGCTTGCACACACACACACACACACACACACACACACACACACACACACACACACACACACACACACACACACACATGCATACAGAGAAACACTATTTTATAATACAGATTCTTGTGCTATGAACTGTATTCAGGGATCTGAATAGCTGGCCCACATTGTTTGCAAAATGTGTCGAATTCAAGACATTTCTGCTGCTTCGTCAAGCTGTGCATTGCATCTTGAATATGTGACGAACGTAATCTTGACATAATCAAGCAAAACCAAATTTTATTATTAAAGTTAGCTAGCTATACAAAAACAGATATTCTTATTTATTTGCAATATTTCAAAACATAACAATAATGTAAATATCCAATACACATTGGTAAATAAATCTGAAAAATAAATATTCAAACATATTAAGATATTACGACTTCCAAAATTCAAACATATTAAGATATTACGACTTCCATGTAAAGTACAAAAAGATCAACCCTACCTTCAACTGCGGAATCAAGTGTCTTTGTCTGTAGGGATGAAACAGAGAGTCGACCTTCATAAACCTTCAACCACACTCTGTATTTGGCCTTTACGTCAAACTTTCCCTTGATTATCACTCCTCGTTCCTCAGCTGCCACACTGCCCTCTGGTGGATAATGTGCTTCTTCTCCACCATCCGGCTGATAGTAGACTACGACTGACACAGACGGAGAAGTAGATCTCTTACGTCGTGTACTCTGTCTGATGAATGACCATGTGACAGTCATTTGATCTTCCTTCAGCTGGACGCTCTCAAGTGAAACATGAGGAGTTGCTATAACATGCAAAATAACAAATGTAACATTGATTTCACTGTTATATGTAAGACTTGACCAAAGAAACAGCAATACTGTCAAATCTTTCATTGTGAAGCAATTCTTATGTACATAATGACATCAGTTTTCTTTCATATCTATCATAATGAAAACACATGGTAGAGATAAGTTAATAATTATCATAAAAAGATATATGCATATATCAATCCTGTTAATTCATGCAGATGAGTGCAAGAAAGGTTAATGAATGTAAAAAGAGAAGATTCAATCAGCTCAGCATCCATGCATCAGATTCGAGAGTAGATTATGCTAGGCGGCTAGGCCTAAAGGTCTCATAACAGCTTCTGTGCATTTAATGAACCAAATAATGGCTGCACTCGTTAGGATACAGGACAAAACGGCTACAAATAAAAAATGGTGACAACCATAACGGAGACACACTAAAATGGTGACTTGCTGAGTCTGTGGTCCCCCTCATCTCTGTTCATAGTTGGTGCAGACTCAGTCATGTGTGGAACAGTCTGCTTGCCACGCTATCTGGTGAGCAGTAAAGATACTATTCCTGAGGAAGACCATCGATTGTGGTAGAAACATCAATGTGAGTAAAAAATTATTAGTTGTGAAATAAGAAATCTTTGGACATTTTATTCTTCCAGTTTGATAAAACAATTTTGAATATAAAGGAGCAGATATGACCAACAGGTAGCAAACGCTAACAATATGCTTCAGTACAACTTCCCACCCATTTGCCAATTGTGAACATGTCTGCAGTTTCAATAGAAGATATATGAAATATAAAAAGATCAGTCCTACCTGTGGTGCTGCCGTTCTGTGTGACAATTTCACTTCTGCTTGGTCCTTGGGTCGGTGGTCGACTGTTCTCAGCATAGAGAGAGAAGACATACTCAGTCTGAGGCCTAAGACCTGTCACAGTCGCCTGATACCAGGACACTCCATCTGTTGTGTGGCTGAACATCTCTCTCCAAGTTCTCAGAGTCACCTCAGTAGACGCCCTGTACTGTAGGGTGAACGTCTGTGGAGGGTGGCCACCGTCGAATCCAGGGCGCCACTGAAGGGTGAGGGCGACTGACGTGTGGTTACTCAGGATTGTGAAATTGAGTGGTTCTCTTGCTGGGCCTGAAGTGAGAAATCAATATACCTGAGGTACATAACATCACAAAACATAAATAACAAATTACTAAATACTGTTAATGCCTGATTAAGTAGTTTCAGCAAACTCTACACAATCTCAAATACAGGCACAGCATTTTCAAATTAATTTTGGAGACACAATAAACAGTTATACATGATGGTATTAATGTAGACATGCAGAAACTCGTAATTTGAGAATAATTTTAGTAGTACAGGCAGTACCCCAGGGTATGTGTAATTACAAAATATAGCATACCATGTTACGTTTCACTAAAAAGTGCAATCAAAAATATTATCTTGGAGCATTATACAGGTAGGCCTAATGTAAACAAACTTACCACTCTCCACCAGGGTAACTTCAAAGAGAGCCGTTCTGTCTTCCCCATTGACAGTATTATTAGCCATGCACTGGTAGACACCAAAGTCGTTCTTTGTGACATGGTCCAGGATGATTTTGTTTCCTACCACTTGGATTCCTTCTCGCAGACTCTCATTCTTGAATGTCCACAGAAAGATTGGCTGTGGGTTGGCGCACACAGAACACACAATCTCCTTGGACGTGTCGTTTAGAGCAGCGGCTGTCAGTGTAGGGCCGGAGGACCAGTGGCCCTCGTCTGTTGATGAACGGGACAATACGAAAGACAGCTTTTGTACAACATGCCTGCATCAGCATGTAAGTTATTCCCTTTCAAAGTACTTAAGTATGTTTTAAGACGCAGTGTCATCTCTTAGCATTACAACAACATTCTGTCCAAGAAAACACACAGAAACAGGAACAGCAACTGTTGTGTGATGATCGTAACAGCTAAACTACTTATCTTAAGTAAGTCTGAATATATTAATTAGCTGAATGAAACTGTAAATTGTGATGTTTCGTTTCATTACTCCTATCACAGTTAGTTTTAAATATGATATTATGTATACATGTATGTTAATATATAATAATTGCCTTAAGGAATAAAATTGTAAATATCTTGTTTGAGAAGTCTGATAGAAATTACAAATACCAACAACATATAACTGAAAACAACACACAGTATTGCCAGTATATTGCCTAAATTGCACTAACACTAAACTTACACTGGACATAGACAATGAAGGCCTTGGACTCGTCACGAGTCATTGCGCCAACCGTCTGTGTAGACACCGCACAGGTGTAGTGGCCATCAAAGTGGGTGATGTTGTTACAGGTGAAATACCTCACTCTCTGTGTCACCTTCCACATCAATGTACTGTCCTTGGCTTCTGTCTGTCCATACATGTACTGTCCACCAGTCACTGGGACACTAGTGACAGTGAAATCCCCAGTGTCAACTAACACTCCGTCTTTCTGCCACTCAACTGTTGGGTCACCACTGCCTGACACTGTGCATGTCATGTTGAAGTCAGTGTCGTCATAGGCAGGAACCTTGGTGATGTCTTCAGAAATTGGGTATTCCACTTTGGCTGGAGCTGGATGAACACAGCAAAGTTATGTGTAACTAGATACATATAATTGTACACTAAAGTAAAGAAACCTTCACTATCAGTTTCACTTACTTTGTACTCCACACAGTCGCTCACCTTGCATTGTCACATACACTCACCTTGCACTGTCACAGTCACTCACCTTGCACTGTCATAGTCACTCACCTTGCACTGTCACAGTCATTCACATTGCACTGTCACAGTCACTCACCTTGCACTGTCACAGTCACACACCTTGCACTGTCACAGTCACTCACCTTGCACTGTCACAGTCACTCACCTTGCACTGTCACAGTCACTCACCTTGCACTGTCACAGTCACTCACATTGCACTGTCACAGTCACACACCTTGCATTGTCACAGTCACTCACCTTGCACTGTCACAGTCACTCACCTTGCACTGTCACAGTCACTCACCTTGCACTGTCACAGACACTCACCTTGCATTGTCGCAGTTACTCACCTTGCACTGTCACATTCATTCACCTTGCACTGTCACAGCCTCTCACCTTGCACTGTCACTCACCTTGCACTGTCACACTCACTCACATTGCACTGTCACATCCACTCACCTTGCACTGTCACAGCCATTCACTTTGCACTGTCACATTCACTCACATTGCACTGTCACAGTCACTCACCTTGCACTGTCACATCCACTCACCTTGCACTGTCACAGCCATTCACCTTGCACTGTCATAGTCACTCACATTACACTGTCACAGTCATTCACCTTGCATTATCACAGTCATTCCCCTTGCACTGTCACATCCACTCACCTTGCACTGTCACAGTCACTCACATTGCCCTATCACAGTCACTCGCATTGCACTGCCACAGTCACTCCCATTGCACTGTCACAGTCACTCACCTTGCACCGTCACAGTCACTCACTTCGCACCGTCACAGTCACTCACCTTGAACTGTCACTGTGGTCCAGTCTGAGTGGTCACTCTGTCCAATCCAGTTGCCGGCCGTACACCTGTATTTGCCAGAGTCTGTCACCTCAGTAGGTGTCAGTCTGAGAGAGTGTGTTGTGTTTCTGATGAAGTCACTGTTGTCTTTGCTCCACATGAACCAGGAAGCTGTCGGGTGGCCAGACTCACTCGGGGCTCGACAGGTTAATGACACATTTCCACCCACAGCTATAATGACATTTCCTCGGTCAACAGTAGCTGGACCATACGGTTTATCTAAAGTTAACAAAGGATGTCAAAAAAACATTATTTAAGAGATTTCCATAACAATGGTGAAGTAGAATTAAACAAGTCAGCTCTAGAGGCACATAGGAATAGTGTATACATAGTTGGGTTAGTGAAATATTTTAATGACACTGGTTGGTTATAAAACAGATTAACTACCCTGGAAAAATTGGGCCAAGTGGCCCTGAAGCCCTTTGGAAAAGACGAATAAATACGTATTGTCACATCATAGTCACTGACTAGTCTCTTCACCGTAATCACCTAATTGGCATTTGGTTATTCATATGAGATGACCAGAAATACAGCCATATTGAGTGAATGCAGCAGACAATGTCAATATAGTGTATGAATTTGCACTCTAAAGTTATCTAGAATATTATTTTCTATCTCTGTTAATTGTCAGTTATAAGTGACAATATATCTTTAGTAAGTAAATACAAAAAAATCTACTGGCTAAAGATATTTAAGTAAAATAATTGTTTAAAGATAATAAAACAAAAATAAAAATAAACATAACTTGCATTCACATTTGGTAGTTTAAATGAAGTTTAGCTTAGAACATGCAATTGTCCAGTTTAACAGTACTTTACTGGGTTATTGATACAGACTCTATAACTGCGCAGAAGAGCAACTAGATTATTAGACACAGTCAGGATGGACAATAGAAGGCCAGGAGGGTGCAGCTAGTGAAGCCATAAGTCCACTGGATGTTTGACCCAAAGGACTAACGAAGGCAGGGAGTGTCCAACTTCACTGAACAGTAGCTGCGGGGTTTTTGTTGTTGACATTTTGGGATTTCAGCATTTCCTGATAGTTTAACATGCTATGCATTCACAATAAGTAGTATTTTACAAAATTAATCCCAAAAATACCTCTAATTCAATGATATATAACATGCCCCTACGGACACACAAGTTATGTTATGTTAATAAAGATTTCTTTTTGAAAAAGTGTTGTAATTCATTGATAATAACTGGCATAGACTTATTATTAAGATTAGAGCTATATTTTGTAGCATGCTGAATGCATGCCGTTTTCTTATACCATTTTGTTTTGGCCATGTTCTCAAAAAGAAATTGTTGACCATTTGTGCCTATGCAAAATTTATTTTGGAAAAACTATAAAACATAGAGAACTGAAATTGTCACCAATTGTTCTGTGGAATGTACAAGGTACAATAAGCTATTTTGGATTCATAGTTTTATTTTAAAGGTTTGTAAGCAAAGGTAAACCAATTAAGGAATTTGAAAAAGAATATTCACTTAACCGGTGCAGTTCACGATAGTCATAAAACACTAGAATGTACAGCCCAAAACTACCTTATTTTCGCAAAACAATATATTGCAATTGTATGATGGTACTTGCTATCATTTACACTGAATAATGTTTGCCGTGTGGACATACATACGTATCCATGTAACTTGCTGTTGCCATGGCAACAATTATGCAAATTAGCATAATTTCCTAAATTACAATATCCTTCACATGAGTAATATAATCCTAAAATGTTATGAAGATAGGGTAAGTTTTCACCAATATGTGGTCCAGAGTTACTTTTGGACCAGTGGCTATCCTGAAGGGACGATCTAATGAGTGAATATGAAGATCACAGAAGGAAGTCTCCAGTGTTCAATGAGCAGCTGCAAGTCCTGGCAGAAATAGGGAACATCTCAACATTTTGCTTTTTGGGGAGGCCCTGAGATGCCCTTACAAAAGATCAGTCATGACAAATTCCTTGTGTACAATGACAATATCCCAAGATACATATTTGCAAAATTATATAAAAAACTACACAATAGATTTTTTAAAAAGAACGCTAAGAAATACCTATGCAAAGTTAGAAAAATATAATTGTGTGTCTAACACAGACTTAGCCTGGCTCCTTCGCTTCACAAATTCGTGCTCAAGTTGCTTGCCACAATTTATGAAAAAATGAAATACTGACCTATCCCCATAGCTCCCACCACCCCATCCAATCACTAAGTCTCTTCTCTTCTCACTAGACACCGCCATTGGCTATGCCTCGCCTTCACGTAGCTCCATATTTGTTTTCAGTTTTGTGAGCTGATATCATATTTTGTTTAAGCTGAGTTACGGTTGATCATTTTTCCTTTCACCTCTGCAATATAGTGGCCTTTTTTTCAGACCACTTTTCAGTTGTATTTTTCTCTTATTAGTCATTGTTTGACTTCTCCCTTTCAATTTTAACGTAATTGTCATGGGCATGGCGGACCACTTGTGACCACGCCACCGGAGTAAGTGCCCCATCTGTACTAGACTCATGCGCGGTGGTGATAATCATCCGAATAAGTGTCGCTCGTGTCACGGATGTACAGTTGACAACAAGTGTGACTCTGTGGACTGAGAAAGTATGGGCAGGCGTAGTAGAATGTTCTAAAGCCCAACTTAACAGAAAACGCCATGTCGTTTCTTCACCATGAACAGCGGGTATTACCAATCGTTGTAAGTAGCGTGACTAATCGGCCCTGTGCTCCCAGAGGCCCAGTTTCAGTGGCGTAGCCAGGATTTTGCATTGGAGGGGGCCATCCGACAATCAAGCAAACTATGTATGTATGTATAACTATATATTATAACTGCTTGGAGGAAGATAGAAGGGGTGGGAGATATACACATATCAGGAAAACGTAAAGGAAATGTGCTCAGCTCGTGTGTTGCCCACGTATACATCAATGCACTAGAGACGATAGAACTAACAGAGAAACAACAGGAGAATGTCCAGGTTCACAAAAAACAACCTGGTAAGAATAATCATGGGAGTTAACAGAGCTGATGAGAGAAATATGGATGAACTGAGAGTGGAGGTAGGAGTGAAGGAAAGTTTTAGGAAGACATTAGTGAGTAGTACATGTGTTGGACATTTGGAAACAAATAGGAGATGAAAAACTGACAAAGAGGGCAGATGCCCAGAAAGTGGAAATGGAGGTGAGGAAGACCAAGATTTTGATGGGGGATTGCATAAAAAGTGACATCGAAATAATGGGAGAAGAATTGGAAATATTATAGAAGGAATTGGAGACTGCTGACAGAGAACGTCGTAAGAGAAAAATGAGAGGAAGAAAAAAGAAAATATAAAAGGAAATCATGGTGAACTCATCCCCGACGACAGTAATGTAAAAAAAAACAATAACAACAAATTCAATCTGACCCTAGTCTAGTAATCGGGCAACTACTATTTTGAATGAATCCTTAATAGCCATTAGCCATCATGCACATTGAGAATAATGACATTTACATTGTTATGTAAAGTCTTATGCTGCAGCCAGCAACAGAAGTGGAGAATTCCAAACTGAATCCTATTTGAATGATGACAAATTTCTTTGCGGAAGGGTAGGACTGAGAAGGAAACTCTTACACACCCATCATTATACCCTCTGTACTTTATGACTCTATATATCAGGCAGCCAGTTATTGGTCCTCCATTCCTCACCATCCTAATTGTTTTTGGGATTGGGAGGCCATGGCCCCATGGCCCCCTCTGGCTATGCCATTGCCCAGTTTCGAATTTGACGGAAATGACAATTGTCCCGCCAGTTGGATTCCCAACAAGGGAATCCGACTTACCCGGCAGTCCATGGCAGTGGACTTAAGCCAGCGGGCCCGCTCCGAGCAGAAAACCGGAGACATTCCTCCGGACAACCAGTCTCCATTCCGAAGCCAGAGACCCGGCCAATTCTTCAGAGCTGGAGGGAAACCTGGAGGCGCAGGTCACCGACCAACCAGGAAATACCGGAGCTGTCGCCGGGTAACCGGGGAAACTCTTGGTCGAGCAGCCGAAAGTTGCTCACCATAATTCATTAAATGAAAAAATGACCTATCCCTACAGCTCCCACTACTTTATCCAATCACGGAGCTTCTCCTCATCACACCTGGCTGGAAGACTCGTACTGTGATAGGTAATCTCCCTGTAGCGGGGAAGGAGGGAGGGTGATATGGTGAAGCAACGGAGCCAGGTAAGTATGTTACTTATAAATACATATTTTAATTCTAAAAATATAGAATTTATTACCTAACATAGACTTAGCCTGGCTCCGTCGCTTCACAAGGTGCAGAATCTAGGTGAATGGATGGTGGGATATAGACAATGCTATCTCTAATGATCTCCTGTTGGGTGCAGAATTGATTCTGCAGCCACTACCGGTCTTAGTTGGATGAGATCGCCAGAACAGAGAGATAGGTCCTTGAGGTAAAAATCGGTGAAGGTGTTATGACAACGCCAGGTACAAGCTCGCAGAATCTGTTCCATGGAGGCCTGTCTGTGGAATGTGAGCAATGCAGCCATGGCTCGTACCTGGTGTGCCTTAACCTTGTGGGACTCGAGGAGAGGTGTATGGAACTTTGTGTAGCACTCTAGAAACCTTTCCCGGATCCACTTGGAGATTGTGGATGGTACAATGTTTTGTTTATGCCCTGGTTTGAATGACACAAAGAGGAGGCGCTTGTGCTCCCTCCAAGGCATGGACTTTTCTAGGTAGAATCTTAGAGCACGTACTGGGCACAGGAATCGGTCTTTAGCCATGCCATTGCTCAAATGCCGGTCAAGTGCTGGAATAGTGCCTGAAAGCATGCCTTTCGGGCCCTTGCCCAATACAAGTTGCGTCTTTGATATGAATGACAGGCCTACTCACAGAGTCACCTGCGTCCAGCCTATGGTCCGTTGTAGTCGGGCATGTTCAAAGGCATGGATTTTGCCCCGACGTTTGCCGGAAGCAAGCATGATGAGGAAAACTGTCTTCCATGTAAGCAGCTGATCCGATGCTTGATCTAGCGGTTCGAAAGGTGGTTTTGTCAATGCTGACAAAACCTAGGTGAGATTCCACTCTGGAATATGACGTTAATGTTGCCACTGTTTAATTTCGATATTTCGAAGTAGCAACTTCAGTGCAGGATTCCGTCCTACTTCCGCACCGAAAGTGGCATGAAGAGTGCTGGTGATTGCCATCTGATAACCTGTAATGGTCGAGATGGCCAAATGTTTCTCCGTGTGAAGGTGGAGAAGAAATTCTACACTACACTCTCAGTTGCCAAGAGTGGATTAATGTGTTGTCTGTCACACCGATAAGTGAAGATCCTCCACTTGGACTCATAGATCGTCAGAGTAGACTCTCACCGGAGTGGAAATTGTACAAATATCCCTAAGAGTAGTGGGAATCAGAACGCCTGGTGCCAGTGTGGGGCAATGAGGATCAGTTTGCACTGGTCCCGTTGGGCCTTCTCGAGCACCCGTGGTAACAGAGCTGGTGGTGGGTATGTGTGTGCCCAGAGTGCCTTCCAGCTCATTGGCACAGCATCTACTGTCATGGCTGATGGATCTGGAACGGGGAACACAAATAGTGGAACTTTGTGATTCCACCTTGTTGCAAACATATCCAGTAAAGGGATTCCCCATTCCCATGTCAGTGCTCGAAAGACAGATGGGTGTAGAGACCATTGTTACCTGACATCTGGGAAGGGCGAGACAGGATGTCTGCAAGGACGTTCAATCTCCCGGGAATGTTTCATTTAATCATACATTTTTGCGAGTAACTTGGGCACGGCCAAGTCTATTGTATGTTGTGAAGCAACGGAGCCAGGTAAGTATGTTATTTGTAAATACATATTTTAATTCTAAAAATATAGATGTTTCAATGTTTGTTGAGATTAAGGAGCTAAACCTACACTGAAGATGGTTACAAAGAATAAAATGGGCCAAGAGGCCATGAAATCATTTGGACAATGCTGCGATTTTCGGTGAATCGTAGCCACAGATTATTAAGGAACATAATGGAAGTAAAATGATGACAAGGTTATTGGAGATAATAATAACAATTTTAAAACTTCTAAAAATGTCATACAGGCAAAACTTGTCATTGGAGCACGGAACCGCCAACAATTTATGATCGAAAAGCAATATCAAACTAATAGGTTTTCAGTTTTTTTTTTAAAGAAAGGTATCTAGTTTCAGAAGATTTAATCATAACAGTGAGTTGATTCCAAATTGTTGGCGAAGCCACTAAGAAACCATGTTTGCCAATATTCAGCTTAGTTTTGTTTTAAATAAGGAAAAAAACATTGTTTGGAAACATACAAACTAATGGTTTTAGAGATATCAGAGAAATGTAGCAGGTTAATGAAGTATGTCGGTGGTTGAGTAGAAAGAATACAGTACGTAATAGCAGCCGATTTATATTTAATTTGCCAATCAAGATACACCTAGAAATAAAATATGTGCGTGGATTGTTTTGTGAAGATTGCATACATTAATTTATGTGTTATTATAGGGCTATTTCCAATGGTTGTAAATTCCTTACAAGACAGTTTGTGAGCTGCCATCTTGCAGGCCAAAAATGGTCTGAGTGGCCCTGAAGTACTTGGGGTATATAGCAAGTTGGTAATTATGATGATAAGTGTTTTGATGAATCACAGTAACCACTTAGTTTCTTCACTGTAATCACCCAATAGGAATTTTATCTGGTTATTCATATGAGATGTCACACATCCAAATTGTTTGAATGCAGCAATAAAGTGTATGAAGTTGTCCAGAATACTAATTTTCTATGTTTGTCACTTACTGAATGAAACAAACATAGACAATCAATATATGAAGATATTGCTTAAACATGCAGGCAGGGTACTGTCCACTTTAACAAGGGTCTACTGTGTTATTGATACAGCCCCTATCAGTGCTACCACTGGATCCAATTAGTCACAGTGCCCCATCAACGATAGAGTCAATATAAGACTGGGAATATCCAGCTTCACTCTGGCTGGAATATACAGATAACCACAGGAGGTCTACCAGAAGAGCTAAAAGTTCAGGGAGAAACAGGCAACATTTTAACATCTTGTTGTTTTGGGAGGCCCTGTGATGCCCTTACAAAAGACTAGTGAACTACACGTACACATTTCTTGTGTACAATGAAGATACCCTCAGATTTACACCTTTGCATAAATTGTGGAAAAACATCAGAAAGGTTTTTGCATAAAATAGGAAAACTTAAAATGTACCAGTTTGAAACTATAAAGGTTGTTAAGAGACTTAAAACTGTATCAATCAAATTTACATGTTGTGCATAATGACAGTAACCAAAGAAACGTCTATGCAAAATAAAGATCTTCAATGGTTTCTGGCTAGTGTTATGCAGAAACAGGCAAATGTGAACACATGGCTTATTTGGAGGCTGAGAGGTGTCCTTAGAAACATTCAATCACATATTTTTGGTGTACTGCCTGTGTAATGTAACTGTTTTGAAAACAAAACTATGAACAAGTATCAGCTTTTGCACCATATAGAATGATGGTAAACAACATTATTTACAAAAACACATTTCTGTTTTAACTCATTAAAACTGACTGTAAAATGTAGCTTCATGGTGTGAACTACTTACACAGGACTATCAGTGTGACAGACGCAATGCCGTGTCCCACGTCATTGCCCAGTTGACACGTGTAATTTCCAGCATGTGTCTTCAAGACTGACCCAATGGTCAGTGATGGTGTCTGGACTGTCCCTCCTGTATACTTGGAGTCAGCGGTCACATTCATGACCTCTTGACCTTTCTTCCACATGACACTTGTCACTGCTGGTCTTGCTTGTGACTGACACTTGATGGTCACCGATTGTCCTTCTTCCACTGGGTCTGGCTTGACCACTGACACAGTCGGTTTATCTATAACACGTGTACAACTGTATCAATACGATGACCTGCATAGTTTTGTAAACTGAATGGTGTAAAACTATGCAATACAATACAATAACCTTAGCTGTAATTCCTAATGATGCTTAGGTACTCTAAATGACATGTCCACTCTAATGATAAACCACTCAATGATGAATCTCTTAATCAGTCATTTGCTCTTGATGTAGCAACTTCTACAATGAATTGCATTTCCCAAGAACCAAACCTTGTGAAGTTACTGAGAACTACTGGTGATATCCTTGTTTGCTATAAGATATATATTCTTTTCCCCTTGTTCCCTTGTTCCTTGTGGACTGAGGACCACGTCTCTTGGTTGCTTTTGTACTTCTCTTATCACTTCTTTGTCATCCTCAATGGTCGTCCAGTTATCATCATTGTCACTCAAACTTGTCACATCATTCCTTCCCAGGTCTCATGGTATGCTGCTGCTTCATCTCAGCCCCGTCATTGTTTGCCAACATCTTCTACGTTTGTAACATTCTGTTGTCACATATTCTTTGTACATGACCTGTCCATCTTATCCTGTTTCATTTTCCTCTGTAGGTTTTTCCATACCAATCTCCTCCTTCAATTCATTCCTTTTATCCTCTCTCATTATATATACATTCCTATGACCCAGTTATTTTCTATGGATGGCAGTAATGCTACACGTACAAAGGTATGTCACAACATAATTGTATTCAAATGTCGCAAGCAGTCTTTCATATTTTTACTGGTAAGTGAATACAATTAACTGATATTTATGGCTAGATTAAAAAAAACCTGTGTATTTTGTACACAATTCTAGAAAGGTAACCAGCCGAAATTGTAGGAACTACTTACAATGTGTTACATTGCAAATATTTTATTTTAATATATACATTAATGGTTTTCGAATATATGTTGCAATATAGTGATTAACATTAATTATATGTTGGATCATTAGATATATATTGGCTTAGCTTTAATGCGTTGTTTTTTCCTCTTTTTTCCTTTTTTCCTGTGACTTTAATTGTTGTTTTCTGTTACCTGTAACTTTTTCTTCTGCTTCTCTGTCAATGCCAATGTTCACAACACGTGAATATATATATTTTTCCTTTCAGTTACTTCTTCAGTTTTATAATGTCCCAGACAATGCCGTCTACCCTCTTCCAAGCAGTCGTTCCTGTTTATAACCTCCTGTTTGTTACTACACCTACCATCCTTTCATACTCTACTGGCCAAGAATACAAAGCTATTCACCTGCTTAATGATCTTTCAATCTACTACTACATCTACATTCAGATCTACCTCCTGATTCATTCAGAGTCCATGATTTCTGATTGTATTACCCCATTGTTGCTTTCTGTAGTTTTCCTCTGTTATCAACCATCATTGCTAGGTCATCTGCATTTAGCATCTCCTTACGTTTTCCTGCTTCGTTATCTTTTCACTGATCAAATTAATCACTATAATGAAAAACATGGGACTCAAAGCACATTCCACTCCAAAATGTCCTGATGTTTCTCATTTTGACTTCTGCTTCTCCAAACTCCATACTTCTCATGATTTCAAAAGCCTTTTTCATGTCAACAAAACCTAATAATATATCCTTTCTAAATTCTCCGTTCCTTTCTATTTCTAGATCGTAGACAGTTTTCCACATCCTTAGCAATGAGTACACTTTCCAGAAATTTTAGAACTTGGTTAAAAAATGTGATGTATCTGATATGGTGTGTTGCAAGTACAGGTCTATGAAATATGTTAGTGAGTGAGTTAGTGAGTAACTTGTAGTGTTTGCACTTTATGCCCTCTCTTGCAGTGTGCAAGCACAAAATCAAGTCCAATAGTCATGGATGAGATTGCTCTATGGGAAAGAAATCCTTGAAGACAAACACACCAAATGGATCTGAATGTTTAGCTCCATGTGGTTCGACTAAATGACCTCAGTCATATGCTATACAAGATGTATTAAATAATTATAGTACTGCAGTATTGTAAGTGGTGTATTTAATCTTACTTACAGTTCACCAGCAGATGCAATTTTGCACTGAAATGTCCCATCCCAGCCTCATTTCTTGTAGCACAAGAGTAGTGACCATCGTCCAAAGTGTGGTTAAGAGATTTTATCTCCAAGACTGGGCGATAGTCACTGAGTGTGTAGCGACTAGACGTATGGAGTGTTGTGTCTCCTTTTTTCCATGTAACTGTGGTGATATTTCTAGGTCTGCCATCTGTGACATCACATGTCAATTTCACAGAGTGTCCTTCATTTGGTGACCAGGGTTTTGTGTGAGTCACTTCTGTACTAAGCGGGTCTGAAACAAAAACAAAACTACAATATTGTGTACAGCAAATAAGTGTTAATATAACAATTCATAATTTAATGTAAATAGAATATATGATAGGTTCTAAGAGATTCTGTCACAATTTCCAGAACAACAATCTAACGGAATGCCATGAAATCATCTTGTAATGTATTTAAATAACTACACTATCTACAGTGTACTTGTTACTGTTAGTATATAATGCATGAATCACCAAGAATCAATTACATACCACTGGCATACAACACGTCAAATTGTTTGACTGTTAGCCAAGAATATAAGGACAAATACTTAGAACATTGTATTTGTTACAGTTATGTTATAATAACATTACGATAGCTCTTTGTATAATTAAATCAGTAGCCTTTGACAATAATTCTTACAAAATGTCTCATTACACCATAAATATGCAAGCTGATCTAGAAAAAACTAAGGATGGGTTGTGTTGATGACCACAAATCTCCCACAATATTCCTCCATCCAATAGCTGCCAATCTATCGCAAATACCCATGCTGTTGTGAGTGTTGTACTTACATTGGATCTGAAGGTGAAACTTTGCACCAAAGTCTCCCGTCCCAGCCTCATTCTCTGCAGCACAAGAATAGTGACCATCGTCCACAGCATGGTTAAGGGAACTTATTCTCAGAACTTTGTCATTGTCACTGAGTTTGTAGCGACTAGAAGAAGGGAGTGCCATGTCTCCTTTCTTCCAAGTCACCTTCTTGATGTAATTTGTAGGTCTGCCATCTGTGATGTCACATGTCAGTGTCACATATTTTTGTTTCCCTTCAGTTGGATTCCCAGGAACAACCTTAGTGACTCTAGTAGTGGGAACATCTGGAACAGACAATTCATTCATGTGGCAAACACAAGCTGTTTAAAATAGTACAACACAGTGGAGTGGATCAGTTTATTGAACTGGCTAAGTTACGAAATACACAATCATCAATTAACCGTTGTTCCTGGTAGGCCACCTAACCTCCAGAGATTGGGGTCAAGCCAGGCAGGCCCGAATAAACAAGTATTGTTTCCCATTCTGTTCAGAAAGACACAGGCAAAATGTGGATATATGTAGCTTTCGATGAGGCCCTGATATGCCCTTAGAAACACTCGATCAAATACAAGTTGAAGTGGCTTTACTAGAATCACGCTTCACTAGAATCATCTAATTGGCATTTTATCTGGTTATTCATACGAGATGATCAGAAACATACCCATGTTGTGTGAATACAGCAAACAATATCAATAATGTGTATGAATTTTCACTCTATAGTTGTCTAGAATACTAATTTTCTATCTTTGTCAATTGCCACTTACAGGTGACAATAGACCTTTAGCCAGTATACACGAAGAACACATAATTTTAATGGCAATTAAACAAGCCTAAAAAAATAAACATAACTTGTATATAAAATCGGTAGATTACCCAGGTATCTGCAGATATAGCCAAAAACATGCAGGCAGCAACTGTCCAGTTTAACCGGGATTTACTGGGTTATTCATATAACTCCAAATACAAACAAATATTTAATTTATAAAGTTGGTCCGTTTCGCTTGGTGCTTGGAGAGAGCTAAAAATCACTGATGATAAATTCACTGAACTGTCATTCATAGAATAGCCAATTCCTTAAAATAAATTAATAGGTAAGTTATTACTGTAGCAAAATTTGCATGCTTTGGACTAATCAGGATGCTTTACATTTCAGTAGCCAGCAGACCAGGTGTTAAATTTAAATTAATCTTTTCTAGGAACATGCAAACCCATTACAATTATGCAGTGACTGTTCAAACAGACATGTTCCCCATTCATAGAGACAAGTGAGCTGGAGCAACATGTATCAACAATCATGCTAAGGGTCAAAGCAACAATAAGAGGATGTGAACAAGGAATATTTCAACTGAGACCAATACTGGAAGGTGACGGCAAATTTCTTTTCCAGTTTCCAAAATTAGTTCAGGCATAAACTTATCTACTCCATTTATTTTGATTTAGTATCCTCCTAGATAAACCTGAGCAACTTCTGAACTACCATTTCTGGAGCTAAAATTATTGATCCTGAATAGTATCAATCAATAGCTTGCATCAGCACTCATCGCACAGTGAAGACTCTGATGGTTCAGTCACTTTACTCACAATACATGACACTTGAATAGCCAGATTATTATAATTCCCCGGTGTATAACTCCATCCCTTCCAACACTGGGTGAAAAAGACTGTGTGGTCACGCTCACCATTGCTGCTGCGATTGCTTCACATGTAATCTAGATAGCCTGGGTCTCTCATTTGAGGAGGTTGGCTGGATTGCCCAGGATGTAACCTCCAGATATCAGGTAAGAGATTTAAATCAACACTCCAATTCAACGTCCTAAATTTAGCACTTGTATTGGTACTTGTCTTGTTAACAGTGAAATAAATGTCTTCACTTATTAAGCTCAGTAAACCAGGCATATTTCTAGCTTTGTCTTCTAAATGTTCATCATTATTGTAAACTTTCTATTGTGCTACACAGCAGAAATTTATAAGGATAGGAATATATGTAAAAGCAAAATATAACAAAAGGCATAAGGTCAATTAACTATATCAAATGAATTTTAATTAAAAATAAATGCCAACTTACAATTAACCAGCAAATGAAACTTTGCACTGAAGGATCCAGTCCCAGCTTTATTCTCTGCCGCACAAGAGTAGTGGCCATCGTCCAAGGTGTGGCTAAGGGAACTTATTGTCAAGTCTTTGTCTCCATATTGGTAGCGAGTAGAAGTAGGGAGTGTCTCATCTCCTTTCTTCCATGTCACGTGTTTGATGACTGTAGGTCTACCATCTGTGATGTCACAAGTCAGTGTCACAGACGTCCCTTCAATTGGAATCTCAGAATGACTTACTCTGGTGCTGAGGGGATCTGGAACATAAATTAAAAAATTAATTAGATATTGCATCAAATTAAAATACATTTTCACCATGTTTTATTGATAAGCAAATTTTCTATTATTGTATATTTCCTCTGAATTACCAAGGTCCACTTACCTCTTGCTATGTTCATTTATTTCCTCAACAATTAGCAACTGAAGATTTAAAAACATGAAGGGAGTTATATTTACAGTTACCGTATTCGTTCAACTTATTTCTTGTATTTGTATTCTAGTTCTAAATCAGTCTTTAGCTAAAGCTGACCATTTTTATTTATTGTCATTCATTGCAACAACGAAAGTTTCACCTGCATCCGCATACTGTATTGGATTGATGTGGATGCATAGTTTCATAATAAAACATTTCTCACAGATATTACACCTAAAAGCTTATGTAAATAAAGTTTGTGATACTTAATATATATCCATGTCTAGAAGAAAGTAGTGCAACATATGTACTTTGAAAACATAAAACAGGCAAGAAATAGCAATAGTGTTTTAATCAATGGCCTTACAGTTGATTTGAAGGTGAAACTTTGCACTGAAGTCTCCCATCCCAGCCTCATTCTGTGCAGCACAAGAGTAGTGACCATCGTCCAACGTGTGATTAGGTGAACGTATTGTGAAGAGATTGTCAGAGAGTGTGTAGTGACTAGAAGTAGGGAGTGTCTTGTCTCCTTTCTTCCATGTCACTTGTTTGATGTCACCTCTGGGATTGCCGTCTGTGATGTCACAAGTCAGTGTCACTAAGTGACCTTCTGTGGGCTCCGAGGGACTTGTCAGTGTCACTTTTGTACTTGGTGGGTCTGAAACAGAAAAACAGTGTAAAAACAAATTAACAAACTGTAGAATAAATTACTTTGTAATGGTGAAACATATTGCTTTCTTCATATCCTCAGGAAAACAGCCAAGGGTGACTGGCATATACTACCATCCACATGCATGCACACTGTCCCACGATATTGCCATGGCTTCAAAATATTTTGACTATGATATTATGTTTAGGGTATGCTACCCACAAAGTTGAGTTAGTTACCTTAGTAGGTCCATTGCAATGTTTCTAATTTGAATGAATTGAAACTGAGAGCATGGTCAAATGGTAAACAGTTCACCCAGTTGCAAAACATGACTTTTTGGCAATCTTGCTGAAAAGGGCCAACATGTCTGCAATACCATTTAATGTTCATTCACCTCAGCACACTTTCTGTTATAAACTACTAAACTGGATCATTCCACTCCGAGTCCTACAGTTTCAGCAACCATAGCCAAGGCATAATTGGATTCCTCCAATTTAATCACTGGTGAAGATAGCGACATGTTTCATCTTGATTGGGGTAACTTCAACAAAAATGCTACTAATGTATATGGCCCCAAAGTTGTGAATAGTGGTGGTATTATGATGCTGACAGTGAAACGTGACTGTAGCAGAATCATGACGCAGCTTGTTGCTTGACAGCTGGGTGGTAGATAGAATCTTCTATATTGCTGCCCCCTCTCTTTTTTTGGTTTATTTTTAAGTGAATTGATATCTTTTTGATAATAAGGGTTCCAGTCTGGTGACGCATAAATGAGCACTGGCCTAATCATAGAATCGTATAATGTCTTTATTATCTTTTCAGAACTACTTTCAAAACATCATTTAATTAATCCAATGCATTGATTTGCCATTGTTATTACATGATTTGATTTATATGTGAGCCTGGTTTTAAATTATTACAGAGTATAACTGTAAGTCTTTTTGCGCATCTAATAATATTTTTCCATTAACACTATATACATAGGTGATGCTGTGTTTTATTTTCAGTACAACCTGGTACACATTTATTGGCATTTAAGTTTAATAGCCAATTGTTTTACCATATTTGAAATTCTATATTGTTAGAATTAAAATATGTATTTATAAGTAACATACTTACCAGGCTCCGTCGCTTCACAAGTTGCAATAGACTTGGCCGCACCCAAGTTGCTCGCCATATTTAATCAAATGAAAAAATTACCTCTCCCTACAGCTCCGACCACCCTATCCAATCACTGAGCTTCTTCTCTTCGCACTTGGCAGGAAGGCTCGTACTGTGATAGGTAAACTCCCTATAGAGGGGAAGGAGGGAGGGTGATATGGTGAAGCGACGGAGCCAGGTAAGTATGTTACTTATAAATACCTATTTTAAATCTAAAAATATAGAATTTATTACCTAACATAACATAGACTTAGCCTGGCTCCGTCGCTTCACAAGGTGCAGAATCTAGGTGAATGGATGGTGGGATATAGACAATGCTGTCTCTAATGATCTCCTGTTGGGTGCAGAATTGATTCTGCAGCCACTACCGGTCTTAGTTGGATGAGATCGCCATAACAGAGAGATAGGTCCTTGAGGTAAAAATCGGTGAAGGTGTTATGACAACGCCAGGTACGAGCTCGCAGAATCTGTTCCATGGAGGCCTGTCTGTGGAATGCGAGCGATGCAGCCATGGATCGTACCAGGTGTGCCTTAACCTTGTGGGAATCACGGAGAGGTGAAGGGAAATTTGTGTAGCACTGCAGAATCGTTTTCCGAATCCACCCGGAGATTGTGGATGGAACAATGTCTTGTTTATGCCCTGGTTTGAATGACACAAAGAGGAGGCGCTTGTGCTCCCTCCAAGGTATGGACCTTTCTAGGTAGAATCTTAGTGCCCATATTGGGCACAGGAGTCGGTCTTCAGCCATGCCATTGCTCAAATGATGGTGCTGGAATAGTGCATGAAAGTATGCATTTTGGGCCATTGCCCAATACTTGCGTTTTCGATATAAATGACAGGCCTACTCGTAGAGTCACCTGTGTCCAGCCTGTGGTCCGTTGTAGTCGGGCATGCCCAAAAGCATGGAATTAGCCCCCAACGTTTGCCGGAAGCAAGCGCTATGAGAAAAACTGTCTTCCATGTTAGCAGCTGATCTGATGCTTGGTCTAGCAGTTCGAAAGGTGGTTTTGTCAATGCTGAAAAAATTAAGGTAAGATTTCACTCTGGAAAATGAAGTTTGATGTTGCCCCTGTTCTATTTCGATATATCGAAGTAGCGATTTCAGTGCATGATTCCGTCCTACTTCTGCACCGGAATTGGTACGAAGAGTGCTGGTGATTGACATCTGATAACCTGTAATGGTCGAGATGACCAAATGTTTCTCCGTGTGAAGGTGGAAAATAAATTCCGACACTACATTCTCAGAAGCCGAGAGTGGATTAATGTGTTGTTGTTACACCAATCAGTGAAGATCCTCCACTTGGACTCATAGATCGCCAGAGTAGATTCTCGCTGGGATCTACTGACACATGAGACAACGTCGACCGAAAAGCCTCTGCTGCAGAGGGCATCCCGGATACTCTCCACGCATGTAGCTGGAGATTGGACGGATCGCGGTGGATCTGACCTCGAGGCAGGGATAGTAACCGAGGAATGTTGGGTATCCTGAGTGGAGGTTGTACTAACATCCCTCAGTGTAGTGGGAACCAGATTGCCTGGGACCAGTGTGGGGCAATGAGGATCAGTTCGTACTGGTCCCATTGTGCTTTCTCGAGCACCCGTGGTAACAGAGATGGTGGTGGTTATGTGTATGCCCACAGTGTCTTCCAGCTCATTGACAGAGCATCTACAGCCATGGCTGATGGGTCTGGGACCGAAGACACAAATAGTGGACGTTTGTGATTCCACCTCGCTGCAAACAGATCCAATAATGGGATTCCCCATTCCCGAGTCAGTGCTCGGAAAACAGATGGGTGTAGAGACCATTCTGTACCTGCCATCTGGGAAGGGCGTGACAGGATGTCTGCAAGGACGTTCAATCTCCCAGGGATGTGTCATGCCCGAAGCACTATTTGGTTGGTCTCACACCAGAGGAGTAGCTTCTTGGTCCGTCTGCACAGCTGTATTGACCATGTTCCGGCCAGATTGTTGATGTAGGATACTACAGTGGAATTGTCTGACATAACCAGGACTGTCAGACCCATAAGCTTCTGCAACTCATGTTCGATGCATCTGTGAACAACTGGGTGTCCATTGGAGATCTTCCTCCGCCGGTGGGGAAAGAGGTATCCACAAGTTGCTGGTTAAAATATCGAACTTCCAATGTTGAGAGATGCAATGTTGGGCTTCGCGGTGTGTAGCTGTCCCAGAGGAACCAGTTTCTCTGTTGACGCAGAGAGACCGAGTAGGATCTGCTAAGAATGAGCACATCCTCCTTGGCTTAGCAGGAATGATCGAATTAGGGCTTTGATATTGTGATATTGATCCAGAGTTGGAGTGACCTAGAAGGAAACTAGGTCGAACTGGTATCCCAGAAAAAGGAATTTCTGTTTTGGGATCAGTTCCGACTTCTTGTCATGAATCAGGACGCCCATCGTGTGGCAGAGATTGAGCACTTGTGCAGTGTCTCGGAGACACTGGTCGTTAGATGGTGAATAGATGAGCCAGTCGTTTAGGTACTGACAGAGATTAATGCTCATCATGTGTACCAGCATTTTGATCTCTGTCATAATCTTGGTGAATACCCAAGATGCTGGAGAAAGGCCAAACAGCAGTGCCCGGAATTGGTACATTCTGTCCCGAGTCTGAAATCGAAGAAGTTGTCGGTAACCTCTGTGGAAGAGTATATGGAAATAGGCATCCACAAGATCGATGGAAGTGACCCAGACGTCTCGAGGGAGAGATCGCCGAATGCTTTCCGCACTCTCCATCGTGAAGTGAGGAATCTCTAGGAAGGAGTTGAGAATTGAGAGGTCGATGACTGTTCTCTAACCTCCTGACTTCTTTGTAACAAGGAAGAGGTGACTGTAACACCCGGGAGATGTAGTGTCGCGGACTACCTCTACAAGGTTGTTTTGTTGCATGGACTGTATCAGTGACCGGAGGGTTGTGCGTTTCATGATAGAGCCCTTGTCTACAAACGCAGATGGGGTACCCGTCAAGTGGTGACACTCTCGGAAACGAAAACGGAAACCGACTTCTAGAACATTGCACACCCACTCGCTGCATCTCCTTCGTCTCCAGACATCGCAGAATAGGGACACTCGAGCTTCTACCTTCCTTGTAAGTAAAGGAGGTAACACGACCACCTGTCGTGGTATGTCTAGAGGGTAGAGCAAATTATTAATGGAGCCTTGTAGGATTCCACTTTTAACCGTTCTCCAAGTTTAAGTTCTCAAAACTACCCTCTGACATATTCTTGCCACGAAGGATTCTATCCATAGCAGAACTTTCCATTTAATGCTACACTGTTCAAATTTATATATTAGATGCTTGTGAGGAATGGTGTCGAGCACCTTTGAAAAATCTTATTGCATAATGTAACTTAAATGTTAGCATCATTGTTTAGAAGTATCAGATGTAAACTATTGCAATATTAAACATCATCAAAGTAAACACACAGCAACTGTCCAGCTTAACAGGGATCTACTGGGTTACTGGTATATCCTCTACCACTGACAGAGCAATTAGTTACAGACACCATGGACGATAGAAGGCTGGCAGTGTCCAGCCAGTGTGTTGGGGTGGGGTATACCGATTCTAGTTGCCCCAGTATACAGTCATCACAAGAGTTCATGACCTGAGATCTGCTAAAAGCCCAGGCAGAAACAGGCAACATTTTTACATTTTGCTTTCTTGGGAGTCCCTGAGATGCTCTTAATCTTTCTGGGAGCTGAGAGCTAACAGCACACAGTGCACGGCATAGGGTGCACGGTGGACACAAAGTGATGCCATCAGTCCATTGGACATTTTGTCCAAAGTAAAAAAAGCATACAACGGTTGATCCAGCCACCATAACATCTGTTTGCAACTAGTTTGAGCCTTTTAGGTCAGCTGATCAGTTTTAGACTTTTTCAGTACAATAAAGATAATGTGAAACAACTTCAGTTGTCTGTCTTTTGCATCAATGTGTCTGTAGTGTAGTCTGGAAATGGGATGTTATCTTAGTTTATGTTATATACTGCTACTCACATGCCACATTGACAGTCTGACTTGCAGTGCCCCAGACATCAGTGCTGTCTCCAGGTTTAGTGACAAGACAATACAAGGTTGTGTTGTGGTCACTGCGACTGAAGGACACTTTGTAGATGGAATGTAGGTGAAAGGTTTTGCTATTCCAGGTGGTAGTTACAGTCTGCAGTGAGCCTTTGAGTCCTTTCCTCCAGTTGACGTCTGCTTTGGGCTTCACTCGACTCACGTCACAAGTCACCTCCACCTCAGTGTTCTCTTTCACCCTTTGACCAAGTCCAGTCACAGACACTCCTTCTGGTCTCACTGAAACAAACAGAACATTGTAGTTTAGCCAATCAGATGTGTGTGTTTGTTCGTGCGTGCTTGGATGCATGTGCATGTGTGTGTGATTGCCTTCATAAAAAGATTTTCCCTTTTACCACTGAAAGTGAATGCACATTTAGATAATTGCCCCTAGTTGATTTTTTAATAGACCAATTAAGCCTTGAAGGCGGGACTATATTGTGATTTTTTCTGTGAGTTAAAGCTACAGGGTTATAATGGAAGTAAAATGATGACATGGTTGGTGAAGATTATATGCCAGTGAAGATACAACTGGAAATAAGATATTCGAGTAGACTGTTTCATGATGATTGTATATATATATATATATATATATATATATATATATATATATATATATATATATATATAATATATATATTTTGTTTTTAAATACTGTTGAAAGTGTTCCTTATATTCTGCTATTTAGGCGCATTTCCATTGGCTATAGATATCTTGCAGTAGAGTTGGTAAGTTGCAGTCTTGCATGTACAACTTTTCACATCTTTACAAATATACATAATGTGAAAGAAATCGTTTTGGAAGGCCCTTGGGGACCCATAGAATGATCAAAATAAATACTCATTTTCTACATATGGTGGCATTGCAATATGTGTTGTTAATAAAAAAAAATCAGAAAACGATAAGGAGGCTTTTTTGAGAGCCTATACAGTACTCATTCCAATAGTATACAGAGTTGTGTAACAAATACATGTTCTGTGACTTTTTCATATAGATTTTAAATAATTGTGTTTTTTTACTTAGATTGACCCTAAAGAACTTGAAAAAACTATTTCCATTATTTTCGTCCACTTTTTTGTGGGTAAATTCAAGATGGCCACCACCGGTCAGTTTACATGTATTGAAGTATGAGGAATCCAGCGCAACTATTTAGTTTGATGAAAGAAATTAAAATAAAGCTATACTAGCCACAAATGCATTAAAATAAACATACAGTGTATATGCGCAATTATGTAGCAACTATAAGTCCTGTGACTTTTTCGTATACATTTATATTGACAAAAAAATTACTGAAAAAAACTGTTTCCTTTTTTCATGCACTTTTTCATGGGAATATTCAAGATGGCCGCCACTGGTCACCAAAAGTCTTACAATTGCATTATCTTTGGCAACAAACAGTATAGAAACATGAACTTGGAGTCGTTTTGAGGTATGAGAAATCCAGTGGAACTACTATTTTGTTGAAAGAAATGAAAATAAAGTTACACCAGCCATATATGCATTAAAATGACCGTAAAATGTGTACATATGGACTAACTGGTTGTTTTTACTTTATATTTTGCTGGTTTTTTTCAGTAGTCTTTAATTTTTGGTATTAGCACTTTAAAGCTATTTTACATCTCGAAAATAATATATCCCATAATTTAAATGTACATACATTTTAGTAGGACATCAGATCCAATCACTATTTCAAAAACACTATCGATACGCCCATACACTTCGGGTGCAGACTTCTCCCATTTCTATACTGCCTTTAAAGATCTCACACAATGGGGAGGCGATAGATGAAGCTACTTCTCTTAACATTGAGGAATTACAATTGTCTAGACCAGGAGCTTTATTTGGTTTCATTTTTGAAAGTTTTTCTTGCACTACTGCTGTTGTAAACTCAATGTTTTGGAGTGATTCCTCTAATGTCTTTGTGAAAATATTCACAGGATCAGGTAAATTACCCATTTCCTCATCAGTGTATTCTGAAGCAAAATTGTCATTAAGTAAGTTTGCTGCCTCAAATGAGTCTGTGATCACTTCTCCCATAAAATGGACCAGGGGCGCAACGCTGTTTTTGTCCTAGTTTTAGATCTTGTTTATGCATAGAAGGACTTTGGATCTGTTTTTATATTCTGAGCAAATTTTCTCAAAGTACTGTTTGGCTTTTTCACTTCATTCTGGGCTTTATTGCGTTGGCGTTTGTGTGCCTCATACAGATGGTACTCTCTGGTTTCTCTGTATCTCTTCCACATGTGGTACTTTTTCCTTCTTGCTAGTTCAGCCCTCTTTGACATCCATCTCCGCTTTCTGTTCCTTTTCTTTGTTGAGATAGGGACAACACACTGCACAGCAGAGTTAACCACAGCTTTAAAATTATCACACTTTGTGTCTGTATTCTGGAATGCCTGCTCCCAGTCATAGTCCCTTAAAATGTCCTCATTTCCTCACAATTCCCTCTCTTGTAATTGTAATAAGTTTCAATCCACTCTTTAACCTGTACTGACACTATGACATCACATGTCACAATGTTATGATCACAGACACTGAATGGTTCTTTTACCCTAATGGCATCAATCATATTCGGTTCTATTGATAAAATCAGATCTAATATGTTCTCACCCCTAGTTTCAACATGGACGTGTTGTGTGAGACATAAATCTTGGGTAAGTTTTAGGAACCTTGCCCCTTCTGCTCCCACAAAGATCCTCTTTCAGTCTATGCCTATGTGATTAAAATCACCAAATATCACAACATTGTTGCATACTGCACATGCTTTACGTATGACGTCATTTAACGCTAGTTCTTTCTCTAGATCTGTGGATGTGCTACGGTACCATACCCCTACAAGTAGGGACCCTGTCATGGTAGTTACTCGACACCATACTGATTCAGTGTTTGGGGTTTTCGTAAGCTTCAAACAGATAACATAATGTATATTGCTTCTTATGTATATGATGCAGCCACCTCCTTTCATGTCCTCTCTATCGTTTCGAACTAATTTGTATCCCTCCATGTTCAGTTCAGTATCAGTTATGTCTTTGTGTGCCCATGTTTCGGTTATATCCGGGTTTCCTCAACTGCAATACACTGCAGTTCATTCAATTTGTTCATAATGCTTCTAGCAGTTACAGATACAACTTTAGGTTTGTGTACAGTGATGAGACCAGTGCTCCCTTTTTCCTCATTTCTATCCCATTCATCCATTTTGTGCACATTTTAAGTGTCTTTGTACAAGTCAGTACTTTTTTGCCGGTTTTGTGGACTGGCTTCCCCTCTTAGTGGTTGTCATTTTAGGCTGGCTATTCCTTCGAAGAGGTGGTGTTTGACTGCCCCTTTTCCGTGCAGCAGATGTTGACCTGCTCCTCCTGGGGGGACTCCCTCCCTGGTGTTTCCTTCTGTGTGGTCCGTCAATAGTTTCCATTTTCTGCTCCATCTGAGTGCCTTGCATCGTTTTCTCATCCACCTCTACAATTTGCACTCGATGAATGACCAGAGTTTTTTCACCATTTCCTCGCCTATCCCTTAGTTCCGTCCGCAGTTGATACTGTTTCTCACGTTCTCTTTTGATTTCATCTGCACTGATGTACACTTGCTTCCACTGGTCCTTGCTTCGTAGACTTTTTTACTCTTAGCACTTTCACTTTCATATTTCGGATTCCCAGAGTTACAACTACCAGTCTATTCCTACCATCTATTCTGTTTTCCGGGACTCTAATAGTTGAAATTACTTCTACATCTTTGTGTCCCAGAATGTCATACACCAAATGCTCCACAAGTTCTTTGTCATCATTCCATCTCCCCTCTTCGTCTATTGAGAAATCCGAGAAAAACTAAACAGAATATACAGAATTTCTTTCAAAATCGCTATGTGCTGTACACCCGATACCAGTCTGGAGCAATTGTACAAGTCAAGAACACTGCAAATGGCAACCAAAATCTTATCCGACCCCACCCACTTCTTACACGACCAATATGACCTTCTCCCCTCTGGAAGGAGGTACAGAATGCCAATAGTAAACACCCAGTGAGCCCTTAAATCCTTCATTCCATCCTCCATCAAGTATCTGAATCAGCCACACAAAAAATAATCCTTGAACTATCACATTCTCTACCGCTGCCAATGCAATGTTGGTTTTATCATCTTTATTAATTAATTAAATTATC
Source organism: Oasisia sp. SBJ-2009 (assembly GCA_964017155.1). Taxonomy (NCBI): domain Eukaryota; kingdom Metazoa; phylum Annelida; class Polychaeta; order Sabellida; family Siboglinidae; genus Oasisia; species Oasisia sp. SBJ-2009. The sequence goes on from OZ024859.1 coordinate 30,608,088, forward strand.
TTATTATAATATTGTCATATTGTTTTAGTATATTTATTTATTCCAATATATATTATATTTATAGCTAACGTTTACATATTTACATGCTTGATTTTATTGTATACCTGCGTTACTACGTGACTTAAATATTGTGTTTTTATGCAACCTCCAAAGTGCAAAAAGTATTTCCACTCTATGAATTGGACAATAAAGTTATTTATAATAATTATTATTATTTCCTCAAGATTTCTGATGATTACATTTGCACTCTTTGCTTCCCTTTCCCTGATCTTATAAAGCTCCTCCTTCACTATCCTACATACCCTTTCCTTACAGTTATACCCTTGATGTTATCGATTTCTTCTACTCTGGTGGTCAGTTCATCCACGTTTGCTTCTAATTTGTCCTGCTGGTCCTTCAACCCCTGTCTAGTTTTGGCGGATATTGTTATTCATAATTATTAGTTGATATCACTCGCTAAATAAGTTTTCAAAAGCACTGCCTTTCGTAGCTATGCAGTTCCTTTTTCCAGGTTGACCACTCTGAAAGTGCCAGCATGACTGCAATAGTTTTCAGTAAATATATTATTCAAATATCAAAAACTGGCATTGCGAATGTTGTTTTCAATCATGCTATTTGTTCATTGAGAGAGAAAATTACAAATTATGTGTGCTGGGAACCAATTTTTCAGTTCAGATACTCATACAACATTGATACTACGACATTGTACAAGCTTACAGTTAAGGATGAATAATTAGCTATGATGAGACATAACATATTTGCTGTAAAAAATCACTTTGCAAATTTGCAATATTGCCTTTTTTTGGTAGGTAGATTTTCTTCAAATATTGGGACACACTCAGGCGACTCAGCAAACAAGAAGAAACATTAACACCCCATTAACAGCCTGCCCCAATCCAGGGATGCCCCTAGAAAAGGTGGGGTAAACAAAGCTTGTTCACTTTGAATCCTGATCAGCACACCGCGGCTGGTGGGACTCCAATACCAATGCGGAAAGGCCACAAAGGCAACAACTACATATGCTTCCAACTTATATATCAGAACATCTCATCACTCTTAGAATATCAATAGGGAAAACCCGGTATGCAACCATTATCAGTGCTTATGCACCAACTATGACGAATCCGGATCAAACAAAGGAAGAATTCTATGAACTACTGGGTCAAACTCTCAAAAAGAAGATTCCACCTACTGATAAAGTAATCATACTTGGAGATTTCAATGCAAGAGTTGGAGATGACTTTACATCTTGGCCAACTGCCCTGGGAAAATTTGGAAGGGACAAGTCAAACCCAAATGGTGAACAACTGCTTTCTATATGCACACAGTTCAACTTAGCGATCACAAACACCTTTTTCAAAATGCCTGATCACTGGTACTACTCTTGGCAACACCTCCGTTCAAAACGCTGTCACTTCCTAGACTATGTAATGACACGAAGAGTAGCCTTAGCTGACATACAAAATATGCGTGCGGTGCGTGGTGCTGACTGTTCTACTGATCACTACCTAATCCGATCGTTGTGCAACCTCCATATCAAGCCACCTCGAAGGAAAATCGGACCAACACCGGTGAAAAAACTAAATGTCAGTAAACTAGCAGATTCTGAGATGCAGAAAGTATTAATGGCGCATATGTAAACCAACATGATGAACCTTTCATACAATGGCACGATTAGTAATCAGTGGGAGACTTTTTGTGTGAAAGTGTATGAAACATCTATTGACACTCTGGAGCACACAACCAGGAAACACCAGGATTGGTTTGATGAAAATGATGCTGAGATTTTATCACTGCTAGAGGATAGGCGTAGGGCACATGACACATTTTTGTCCCAACAGACAAGAAACCGAAAACTGCGCTATACGAAAGCAAAATCTAAACTGCAAAAAAAGTTACGAGCAATGCAAAATGCCTGGTGGGACAAGAAAGCTGCTGAACTACAACCCCAGGCGAAACGGACCATGGTCGACCATGGTCATTGACGGTCGACCATGGTAGTTCACGGTCGACCATGGTCATTGACGGTCGACCATGGTCATTGACGGTCAACCATGGTAGTTGAGGGTCAACCATGGTCATTGACAGTCGACAATGGTCATTGGTGGTCAACCATGGTCATTGGCGGTCGACTGTGGTTATTCATGGTCGACCGTGGTCGAGCATTATATTTTACGTTTTTTAATTGAACAGATGGTGTCAACTAATTTAAGTATGTATGATGCAATCTTTCATCTCTATTCTTTGATAATAACACAAACTATATAAGACATTCTATAATCAAATTTTCAGTAACATTAATTTTAATACTGTGAGTGTTAATGCAAGACATTCCACAACCATTATAAAACATGTCAAATGGTTCTGTAAATACACAAAAATCACTGTTTTAACATATGATAACAATTAAGCATTCAATAAATGCAAGCATGAATATACGCACATATTTTTTAACTGATTACATTAAAAACATTACCGAAAATACTCTCAAATTGATCATCCTAAATATATATTGTGAGTTGACATTTACATAATGCTAATGTATATAATAAGCAAAGTTACTTATTTTGTGGTCTTCAATTCCATTGCAGCACTGTCTACGGACCTAAACCCTATAAGTTGATGATTTTATATTATGTCAAACAAACGTAACATTACTGACAATAATGTTGATATCATGCAGTACAATATATAAGTCTAGCACGTGCAAGTTTTTCTATAATTACTTACTAGTAGTAAAGTGACATTACCTACACTAATTTAGTGGAAAGACTGCATGCTGATATGGGCATGTTGAAATATTAGTTTTAAAGTCAGGCTAACTGGGCTATATTTAGGACACAACTTCCCTTCCCCCACTCTTGTGCTTTGATGTTGTCATGATTAATCACCCAGGGTGGTGGCTAGTGACTGTAACTAGATACATGCAAGCACTACACAGCCTGTCCACTGTGGCTTGGACAAGGCTGAAATGCTAGGTCAGCACTCTTTGTGCAGGGTAAATTGCACACCCAGTGCCTGCCATGCAGCTAACTTAATTTATTAGGTGTTTTGTGAAAAAAGCTACTGAGCATTACTCAAGAAATGCCTACTGGTTAGTATAATTAGTGTTGCTAGTATTGTCTTCCTACTGACTCATGGTTAGTTTTGTGTCTTTAATAACTAGTTGCCTTTTGATCTTTGGCCTTTCCATTCAAAGCATGCATGTTGTCATAACATTGTTCTAGAACCTTGTAATTTTGTCACAGCTTGATAAAATACTGTTGAATGTGCTCTTGAAACATTAGAAGTTCTTGATTACTCACCTACTTCTTAATAATGTTCTACTTTGTTGATTTTTATCAGCATTTTCTTCACATATTCCAAACTATACTGGTTACATTTTCCAATGGAAAGAACCAGGATGTTCGGAAGCCTAATATATGCTGTGTTCTGATTGGCTGTAATTCCAAAACTTTAGGATTTTCACAAAAGCAGTAGAGAAGCACAATTGTCATGGAGGTGAAACCACTTTAACATTTTGCATGCAGTGTTAGATCATCACCACACAGAATTCATACTATCTATAATATATGAAAAAAAACATGGTCATGTGACTTGCCCATGGTCGACCACGATCACAGACAATTTGAACATGGTCGACCGTGATTGACCATGGTCGACCGTGGTCGACCATGGTCATATGTAATTTGGTCGACGATTGACCATGGGCGACCGTGATTGATCATGGTCGACCGTGATTGACCATGGTCGACCGTGATTGACCATGGTCGACCGTGGTCGACCATGGTCATATGTAATTTGGTCGACGATTGACCATGGTTGACCGTGATTGACCATGGTCGACCGTGATTGACCGTGGACGACCATGGTCGACCATGGTCACATGCAACTTGACCATTGTCATCACCACGGTATTTGACGGTCGACCATGAACTACCATGGTCAACCATCAAATACCGTGGTGACTATGGTCGACCATGGTCGACCATGGTCATCATTTCGCCTGGGACAGCTAGCTGACAAAAAAATCTTCAAAAGGATTCTTCGCTGCAATCAAACAGTTCATCAAATGTTCCACAGAAAACTGCTGTTGCGCCAATTAGAGATGCAGAAGGTTCACAAATGCTCAGAGAGAAACCAGCTATTGTGTCTAGGTGGAGGGAATATTTCCTCAACCTACTGAATTGCCCAGCAACTGCTAGAGAAGAAGTACTTGCATCAGTAGATTAATATACAGTCCAGGAAGTCATGGCAAACCCACCAACATTAGAGGGAATCTTAGTTGCCATCAAATCTATAAAATCAGGAAAAACACCAGGGGCCAGTTTCATAGCGGCTACTTACGACATCGTAGTGGCCGATAACTCGTCGAAAATCTAAGATGTCGTAAAGTTACACTAGTTGCGTTTCATGAGTCTGCTCCATAGTTGCACTTAGCTGCACCATGTATTTAGTAGGTGTAACTTTACGCTGGTTGAAATATTTACGGTATGCTCCCGAAGTTGAAAATGTATAGTATGCTCCCAACACGCCCACTCTCAACATTATTATTTTTAATGTATACACTGGATATCCTTTACATTCATCATAGCTTCCCATTTGCTATGCGAATGACAAAGGCACAGCTAGAAAGAAAAAAGGATGTTCAGACAGCACAAATACAGGGATTCCCCACCGCGACGTAAGGGGGTCAATGCTACGGCGACTTAGTGGCGCGAATGCTAAATTGGTCTCATGAAACCGGCCGTACGCTGCATTGTCTATTTGCTGTTAGCTATGACCAGTAGACCGCGTAAATGCATGTAAAGTTACACGGCTTCATGAAACTGGGCCCATGACTAGATGGCATACCTGCTGAAATCTATAAATATGGAGGTACAGCTCTTCATGCTCAATTGTTGTAATTCTACTGCATTTGTTGGACGGCTAAAGAACTACCACAACAACTTAAAAATGCCTTGATAATTGCAATATACAAATGGCATTGATATTTTAATTACTTAAATTATTATCCAGCCTGGACTTCATAATGAACAATTAGGCCAACATTTCTTATACTAGACACATAAATAATTACCTTCACCGAAGACTCTGCGTGCAGAATAGCAGCCTCTTGAGGAGTCTTCCTAACAGCATACATTTGCCTTTCAACGTTGTTCACCAACCCGGCTTGACCTATCCGCAGCTTTTGACACTATTGACCACGACACTCTCATTACACGCTTATCAACGTGGTGCGGGATATCTGGCACATCCCTGAGCTGGTTTACTGCATACCTTACTGATAGACGGCAAGCTTCTCAGATATGTTGCCCAGCTCTTAAAGTTGCATTCTGACTTCCGCCATGTTTAAAATACAATTTCCCAGTAAACCAGCATTCCCCATACACTATATATTGTTTTCCTCAACTACCTATCAACTTATTTTCACACAATATGCCATTTTAAGATAAAACGCAGCAAAAGACGAAAAATTATTCCGGTGAGCCTCACCAGTTAGAATTCTTTGATTGGTTTAGACCTCGATGAAGGGAATTCCAGTGAAAACCGCTGTCAGGAAACCACACTAGGGCCACACTAAAAGGCGGATAACAATTGGCAGACCGCACGGAAACGACATACCACATTCACAAAGATGCCACCGCTCGATACGCTCCATATTTACGGCATGTCCAGTTGCCCATATACAAACTATCGCTGGCTACGCGCCTGTACGGTCAATGGCTAATTGAGGATGATTTAAATAACTAGGGTATTGTTGCCTAGTGGCGCCTCTAGCGACTAACGTGGATATGTGGAACCGCCTTTTAGTTTGCCCCATCGTTTACTTACGTTGACCGGAGAGTTCCGATGGTAAAAATAGATCGACTTTTGGGAAACTCCAGAGCCGTTGTTTGTTGCAAACTTATATTTGATCAAATAACGCATAAAACCACAAAGTGAGACATATAGTAGGAAGTATACTAATAAGCAAATATCGGTCATGGTGTACATTGACTTTTCTAAAATGCGTTAAAAAGGGGAAATTATGTCAGAATGCAACTTTAAATGGTGTCTGCCAGGGTTATGTTTTGGGGCCCTTTCACTCTGTTTACAACACCGCTAAGCTCTGTTATCCAGAGTCACAACCTGGGTCACCACCTTTATGCAAATGACACACAAATCTGTATTTCTTTGACCACACCAGATATTTGTCGCTCCCTAATCCAGCTCAGGGATTCTATCCAAAATGTCTCTCTTTGGAGGAAAAACAGTAAATTAAAGCTAAATGCAAATAAGACTGAATTTTGCATCATTGGTACCTCAACGCAGCCTTCAAAACTCGATGGCAGCGCCCAGGCGAAAGGGACCACGGTCGACCATGGTCGACCGTGAACTACTATGGTCATACGACCATGGTCGACCATGTTTCGTTAAATGGCACCCCATGGTCACTGACCACGGTCGACCATGGTCACTGACCATGGTCACTGACCGTGATGCCATTTAACGAAACATGGTCGACCGTGGTCAAAATGACCACGGTCGACCATGGTCATTGACGGTCGACCATGGTCATTGACGGTCGACCATGGTCATTGACGGTCGACCATGGTCATTGACGGCCGATCATGGTAGTTCATGGTCGACCATGGTCATTGACGGTCGACCATGGTAGTTCACGGTCGACCATGGTAGTTCATGGTCCACCATGGTCATTGACGGTCGACCATGGTCATTGGCGGTCGACTGTGGTCATTCATGGTCGACCGTGGTCGAGGATTGTACTTTACGTTTTTTTAACTGAACAGATAGTGTCAACTAATTTAAGTATATATGATGCAATCATTCATTTCTATTCTTTGATAATGACATTATTTCACACACAAACTATATAAGACTTCTAATCAGATTTTCAGTAACATTAATTTTAATACCACCATTATGAACCTGCATATAAAACATGTCCAATAGTTCAGTAAAATACAAAACAATCATTGTTTTAACATATTATAACAATTAAGCATTCAATAAATGCAAGCATGAAATAATAGGCACATATTTGAACTGAATACATTAAAAACACTACCAAAATTACTCTCAAATCGATCATCTACAATATATATTCTGAGTCGACATTTACATAATGCTAATGAATATAATAGGCAAAGTTACTTATTTTGTGGACTTCAATTACATTGCAGCACTGTCTACTGACCTAAACCCTATCAGTTGATAATCGTGTATTATGCCAACCAAAAGTAATAATACTGGCAATAATGTAGATATCATGCACCACAATATATAAGTCTAGCACATGCAAGTTGTTCTATAATTACTTACTAGTAGTAAACTGACATTATCTACATTAATTTAGTGGAAAGACTGCATGCTGATATAGTGCATGTTGAAATATTATTTTTAAAGTCAGGCTAACTAGGCTATATTTAGGACAAAGCTTCCCTTCCCCCTCTCTTGTGCCTTTAATCACCCAGGGTGGTGGCTAGTGACTGTAACTAGATACAAGCAGACACCTACCCAGCCTGTCCACTGTGGCTTGGACAAGGCTGAAATACTAGGTCAGCAGTCAGTGTGAGGGGTGAATTGCACACCCAGTGTCTGCCTGGGGATGCAGCGAACTTAATTTATTAGATGTTTTCTGATAAATGCTACTGAGCTTTACTCAAGTAATGCCTACATGTTAGTATAATTATTGTTGCTAGTATTGTCTTCCTACTGACTCATGGTTAGTTTTGTGTCTTTATAGTAACTAGTTGCCTTTTGATCTTTGGCCTTTCCATTCAAAGCATGCATGTTGTCATAACATTGTTCTAGCACCTTGTAATTTTGTCATAGCTTGATAAAATACTCATCAATGTGCTCTTGAAACATTAGAAGTACATGATTACTCACCTACTTGTTAAGAATGTTCTACTTTGTTGACTTTGATTAGCATTTTCTTCACATATTCGAAACTATACTGGTTACATTTTCAAATGGAAAGAACCAGGTGTCCTTATTAGCTGAGGCATATAATAATCCCAAAACTTTAGGATTTTCACAAAAGCAGTACAGAAGCACAATTGTCATGGTGGTGAAGCCACATTAAAATGTTGCATGCAGTGTTAGATCATTACCACACAGAATTCATGCTAGCTATAATATATGAAAAAAACATAGTCATGTGACTTGACCGTAGTCGACCATGGGCGACCACGGTCACAGACAATTTGACCACGGTTGACCATGGTCACTCATGGTCGACCATGGTTGACCATGGTCGACTATGGTGACGATGGTCATATATGTAACTTGACCGTGGTCGACCGTGGTCGACCGTGGTCAACACACATAAGTCAGACCATGGTCGCCCATGGTCGACAACATTCGACCATGATCACATGCAACTTGACCATGGTCATCATCACGGTATTTGACGGTCGACCATGAACTACCATGGTCGACCGTCAAATACTGTGGTGACCATGGTCGACCATGGTCGATCACGGTCATCATTTCGCCTGGGCAGTTTTTCCCCAAAGATATCCTGAGTCAGAGTATCACACCAGTCACCTCCGTTACAAATCTCGGAGTAACGTTTGATGAAAACTTTAATTTCAAACAACATATATTATGGTAGGGCTGCCACCAAAGTGAGGGGATGCCCACATGAGGGCATGGCAGGGCTCTCCATGTTGTGGGGATGCCCACCAGAGGGCATAGTTGACCACGTGACAGAATATTTCCCGCCATTGGGGAAAGTATAAATACAAGGGCAGAGAAAGACACGAGGAGATTGGAGAGACTAAGATTGGGAGAGTGAACACGTTGGTTCAGGGAAACAGTTTGTGTGTAGCCATGTGGCGCGTGACTTGTACTTTGATTTAAATTATACTATACTGTCAGTTGATTACATTTGTTATTTCAAACATAAAATAAAGGTTGCTTCTGGCAAGTTTGATATAAGGTGTTTGTTCTTAGTTCTCTGACGCTAGTACAGCATAAGTTAGCCCCCAAGTTGATCCCCTTTATTTACTCTGCCGTTGCCTAATTATAATTAGTCTAGGCAGCAGTACGACAAATGGTGGAGAATCTGGGTGCAGGTTTGCGATTGACTACTGGAAGGTAAATGCTGTGTCTGAGAGAAAACACTTTCCACTGCCGAGTTTCGGATGATGTGTGGGAGAAGCTAAAGCATGTTATTTCACTGTGCTATATATGTGTTCAGGATTTTGGCAATTACCTCTCCATCCCGAAACAAAACACAAGAGTTCCTTTATAACGCAGCAGGGACAATACCAGTGGAACAGATTACCATTTGGGTTATCAAATGTAACTACCTGGGTACATAATTTCAGAAGACAATGTCAAAAGCTTTTGCTGATTTAAAATATATAAATTGGTGCTGATATATGTGGATAATATAAATGTTCATAGTGATTAATTTGAACAATATTTGAGGGATTTAGAGGAGGTGTTCAAGAGAATGGTACAACATAACTTGACATTAAAACCCAACAAGTGTCATTTCACAGCAAAGCAGGTTGATTACTTGGGACATGTCATTTCCAAAGAAGGGGCAAAACCTAATCCAAACAAAACAGCAGTGATAGACACGTATCCTGTGCCAAAGGATAAAACAGAAGTGAGGTGGTTTGTGGGTATGAGTAATTTCTACCAGCAATTCATAAGAAATTATAGTAAACTGGCGTGTCCACTGAACCAATTGCTAAAGAATGACACTAAATGGGAATGGTCATCAGAATTTGAAAAGACATTTCTAGAGATTAGGCGACAGTTGGTCAGTGCGCCTATCCTGGTGTATCCAGACATGACTAAGGAATTTATTCTGACCACTGATGCATCAGGACAGGCAGTAGGGTATATCCTTAGTCAGAAAGATCAAACAGAGCGAGAAAGAGTCATAGCATATGGAGGGAGGGTTTTGAGAAAATCAAAACGAAACTACCCAGTAACAGAACTTGAAGGTCTAACCATCATCAAGGGCATCAAAGCATATCATCCTTATTTAGCAAACAGTCATTTCACCGTGGTACAGACCATATTGCTCTAAAATATCATATATGAATGTAAAGGCAGACACAAGACGAATTGCTAGATGGGCATTAGCGCTGCAGGGACACGATTTCACTGTAATCCATTGAAAGGGTGTGATAAACAAGAATGCAGAGGCTCTGAAATTGGGCAAATGTATAATTACGTGTTAAGCAGCGAGTTATCTGCTGATCACAAAGTAGCAAGACGAATCGTGATAGAAAGTGACCAATATGGTGTGAGAAATGACACATTGTATCACATTTTTTCCTCGCGTTCGAAAGGTGTTTTAAAAATGGACAAGTTAATTAATCAGGTGGTGGTTCCAGTAAACCTTAGAAGGCAAATACTGTCAGAGTACCACGACTTGTTAGTGGGTGGAGGCCACCAAGGTATTGATCGAACATACTATGCCATAAAATCAAAATATTACTGGAGTGGCATGTATGCAGATGTGGATAAATATGTCAAGCACTGTAAAGAGTGCCAAAGCATAATTACCATAGCCAACCAGCTCAGCTACACCCACTGCCTGTAGCAGCAGTATTCCAACGTTGACACATGGACTTCTTAGGGCCACTAAAGAAAGCATAGGGGGGAAAACATTACATATTTTTTTGTGATAGTACTGAAGGGTAGACAGTTTTTCACGGTGGTGTGAAGCTTTCGCACTAAAAGATCAGAAAGCGACAACAGTAGCTACAGTTCTCTACAAGCAGATTTTTACTCGTTATGTCTAAGCTGGTAGCAGCATTATGCAATAAGTTTGCAGTGAAACGACATTGCACTAGTGCATATCACCCACAAACAAACGTTAGCTGTGAGAGAATGAACAGTACCGTTGGTCAAGCTCTCAGAGCATATGTCAAAGATGACCAGTCAGACTGGCCATCTATGTTACCACTACCAGGTATCTCGATGGCATATTGTATGACACCAGCTATGCGCTCGACAGATGTTTCACCATACTTTCTGGTCTTTGGGCATGACATGTTAACACCAATTGACAACGAGATAATGCCACAAGAGAATGTCCCCAAAACGTACAAGCAAAATCTGAACCAAACAATAGAGAATCTCTGTTTGGCGAGGTCTCTAGCAAAAGAAAACATAAATCGCAATAAAGACAGAAACAAAGAGGCATATGATGCAAATTCAATGGAGCCATACTTTAAAGAAGGTCAAACTGTGTTATTATACACACCACAGGTGCAGAAAGGTCTGTTGAGTAAGTTGCAAAGAAAATGGAAAGGCCCATATTATATTGTGCAGTGTTGTCAAAACCACACATATAGCTTAAGGCATGCTGACACTGATGTGTTACATAAACCCCTGGTACATGCAAACAGGCTGAAGCCATTTACTGAGAACAGTACTCCACAGGGAGTTGAGAGTATGGAGGACAGTGGTCAAACAGAGCAGGAGGTAGACAGACCTGCCGACATGCCACAAACAGAGCAACTAGTCTGATGAAATTGTTAGTGAGGACACAGGCCAGCCAGACCACTCACAGAGTGGGGACTGTCAAAATACCATTGAGAGGGTACTATGTTCTAAACGGTACCGTGGCAAGCTTTGGCACAAGGTAAAGTGGTGGCATGTAAAGAAACGAGAATGGGTGGAGGAAAGTGTTGTCCCCAGGGATATGCAAAGAGAATTCTTTGTAAAGTACACAATGGCTGGGAGAGCCAAGAAGAAGAAACTAAAGCAGACTGAGTAGTGAATGGTAGAAGTAAAAAATGTGTCACTGGTAGCAGACTAGTATTTAAAATATTAAAATTACCAGTATGCAGAATGTTCTCTGAGGCAGGATACCAAAGTTGTATTTGGGGATGTGTGTATTTATTGTTGTGTATGGTACCTGTATAAAACAAAAATTGTATCATGATGCACTCGCCGGTGCTGTGAGGCAGAATGCTGATGTTGTGTATAAGGGTTTAGAGAATATTCAAATGTATCAGTTGTTGAGGGTTGGCATCCAAAGTTAATACAACGTAACATGCACACCACCTATCATGGATGACATTCTTTGTATGAGCATTATTTGTATTTACCTATGTGTACAATTGTTATTTTTAGTATGAGAGCATAGGTGAAACGTCCAATGCTGATGTATATGTAAACATTTGGGGACAAATTTCAAATCAGCAGGGGGAAATTATAGTAGGGCTGCCACCAAAGTGAGGGGATGCCCACAAGAGGGCATGGCAGAGCTCTCCAAGTTGTGGGGATGCCCACCAGAGGGCATAGTTGATCACGTGACAAGGTTTCCGCCATTGGGGAAAGTATAAATACCAGGGCAGGGAAAGACACCAGGAGATTGGAGAGACTGAGATTGGGAGAGTGAATACGTTGGTTCAGGGAAAAGGTTTGTGCGTAGCCACATGGTACATGATTTGTACTTTGATCTAAATTATATTTTACAGTCAGTTGATTACATTTGTTATTTCAAATATAAAATAAAGATTGCTCCTGGCGAGCTTGATATAAGGTGTTTGTTCTTAGTTCTCTTACGCAAGTACAGCATGAGTTATCCCCCAAGTTGATGCCCTGTATTTACTCTATTGTTCCCTAATTATAATTAGTCTAGGCAACGGTACGACAATATCGGAAACATGCCTCCATTGATGACACACGCATTGTTTTCGATTACAAGTTTGCTTAATCCCTTGATTTTGTCTCGCCAATGAGCTTGATCTTCGGGGATATTGGTGCAAAAGAACTCATTATTATTATTATATGCATTAACAAACATCGTGTCATTTAATTATGACTTATGAACTCATCCAATTATTGGTGTTCTTGAACCCTTTAATTTTTGCTAGAATTGGCATAACATTGTCAAGCAAACTTAACAAACACAGTATTTTGTCATGTTGTGTGACTAAACCCAGTCTCCTTCAAGACTTTGCTGAGTAGTGTTTTTTATTCTGTATCTAGAGTATTCGTCATTCACAGTTAGTTTCTTCAAGTCTATTATCTTTACCAAAATTGTTACTTTTCATCTATCACAGCTGTTCTGTTAATGTCAAGTTTACGACCATGACCAAATATGTACAGACAATTCTTTCAGACACAGCAGATTTCTTGCTGGGAAGAAAACAACATGAAATGATTACTGTACATTTTTTATGTATTTAGAGTACTCACAATTCACTATTAGCTTCTTTGAGTCTTGTTGAGTATCAACTTCGCATTTATACGTGGCTTCATCTCCCACAGTTGTAGAGTTGATGTAGAGTTTATGAACATTTCCATCCAGTCGTCCCACACATCTGTCAGCCAGGTCTTTGTATGCTCTTCCTGAATTGCTGGATCGCTTGTATAAATATACACCATCACTCCCTTTGGACCATTTCAAGTTCCAGCCATTGTCACTGAAGACTGGAAGTGTACAAGTGATCAAGGCTCCTTCTCCTTTCCATGTCTCAAACGGAACATCCACTCTCACATTGTTGACAACGTCTCCCGCATTGGTACACACTGAAAACAAAAAGGTTCAGTTCAGCATTACAACAATGTGCAATAAAGTATCTCTCAAAATGTACAGTAGTGGACAGACATTTCCCTTTTAAAAGGAAATAGCATTTATAACAAACTGTATTTACACCATGTATAAATACTTCTGGGTTTTTTCAGTTAATTAAAATGAAAAATTAGAATTGGTAATATGACAGTATTAGTTATAATTGACAAAATGTAGGTCCCACCACGCTTTACCTACAAAAACACCAAGTTGGAAACCATACAATATAATTAATTACCAGATGTTTGTTAATCCTTGTGAACTGAAATACAACAGCAATTGTGTATCATCCCTTTGAGGTAAGAATTTAAGTTATGCAATGAATGCTATTATGCTAAAGTACAATAAATAGTTTTTCTTTTAACACGACATACCACCGTTACTCTAAAACACAATCTCAGTGAGTATATAGTTTATTATTACATTACTCATATATGTTGGCCTAACGTATCTGGCCATGTACAGTTATTTGTTCTGATAAAGACTACATCCAGTATTTATCATGCATACTAATTAGTATATCTCCAAACTGAATTTAAAATGCCTACAGGGATTCAGGGAAGACAACTTTTGGACAATTTCAGAATTTGGGGAGTTGGAAAACGTGTGTATTGGCAAACAGAACTTAGGATAGAATTTGGCAAAATGTATCGTATTTCAATATCAACTACTATACCTAACCTTTGGTACACACGTCATAATTTACTTTACCGTAATAATACTGAAATACAAACGACATACAGATGTAGTATTGAAGTGCATCTCCCATCATGGAATGGTCACTGACTGGTAATGTGGCTTGAATTCCATTGGAAAAAACATGATTTATCACAGCAGTTGAAAGGACTCATTCCCAAAATGTACAGAAGCATTTAGGTAAGAGTGTTGCTGAAGTCACGAAAGAGACACTTATTCAAACAGTGTCCTACTGTAGCAAATTATGGCTCAGTCAACTGAAGCATGACAGCAAGAGCTACTGGCATTGTCACACCTGGGCCAACGTTTAGCTCAGCACACTCATTCAACTCTGCACAGATGCACAAACAATAAACAAATATTAATGGAGGGAGTCATAGGCAGACTTTGAATGGCCTACTTGGGTTACTAGGGTAACCCAGATGTGGTATATGGTTTCCTTGTGCAAACAGTACCACAAGAGCTAATCCAACTGAACAGTGATGATTGTGGTCATGGAGATAAACCATTATGTATATAAATAAATTAAAGTAATAACTTGTTCAGTGTGTAAATTGTGACGTTCATCTTCCTGGTCTTAAATTTTAATTCATAGAATGTGGTGACTTTAATGCATTTTTAACGACTGTGTCATGTAATGTTTCATTAATTTCTTGTGTAGTAGGTAGTGTAATTGTATGTTGTTGTACTTGTAGACAACCAACCATATTGTACAATTAGTTTAATGTACATGAACACGCACTGCCATGCTGGACGTTAGTCACGTGATGATTTATGCAAGTGTCTCTTGAAATGATTGAACTTATCATTACATCCTCCTTTCCATATAAACAAACAAATAAAACTTATTGAACTGACACTGTAGTTATTCGAATTATCCAATTATATATCTCGTGAATGTTATTCACCACAATACTTTACACAACACGTGTAGTTACCAACAATAGTGATTATCATTTCAGGATAATGTCACAGTAATTGGATAATGTAATTCTGTATACATTACTCGTATTATGCATCGTATACATGATATACTAGTTATAGTCATTTTAATTTCAAGATGTCGCAGTACTTGCATGATGCATTGATGCATATACATGGTATTTATTATAGTCAGTGTCATCTCAAGGTAATGTCACAGTATTTGCTTGATGCAATTATGCATCCACATTACTCGTATTACTGATCGTAACATCGAAGTTTTCGGATCAGCCGACCTGTTCTCGTTTTGTACAGTCCGTCACGATCCACCACAGCAGGTGACCTAGTTACGTGCAATGGAACGTCACTGTTCGCTTCCGACCCACTCAACTTCTGTGTGTAGTTGTGCCCGGTGGGTTGAGTCTTCCGATTCTCGTCCTCAAATAGCACTTTCCTGCTGTCACACACAATTGGTGTTTCTGGACTGCCACACACGGTTGGGGTGTTTGGACTGTCGTACTCACATCGAACCGTTTTCTTCTCAGATTCTACTTCTCGTATGTGTCGCCTATTTTTTCGCAACACCCTTCCATTTTGTGTTTCCACAACATAGGAACGCGGTTCCTAACATTTCTCACGTAGTCTATCGGTGTTGTTCGAATGCATAACAAAGCAAGATATGGATCGAGTTTGGAAGATTTAGCTTCCTTCAGGGTCATTTTCACTGTTTTTATTGTGTGTTCGATAAATCCATTTGACTTTGGATAGTGCGAAGAACTTGTGACATGGTCGAAGCACCATTCCTTCGCAAACTTGCGATAGGTTTCGCTGTCATACTGACACATACATTGTCCCATGGGAATCTTCCGCACAATGGGAAACTTTGAGTAGTAGTCCGCGACTATTAAGTGGTCATGCCCATCGAAGTAGAAAGATCAGATCCAACACCCTGCCTCGGACGTGTTGGTATTTCGTGTGGTCTGAATGTCTTCGCTGGTTGCGCACACTGATACTCTTGACATGTCGCACACTGATACTCTTGACATGTCGCACACTAGTGAACCACTTTGTCAATGTCTGTATTCATGCTTGCCCATAAGACACAACTTCTTGCGCGCAGTTTACACTTTTCAGCTCCCTGGTATCCAGCATGGATTTGTTGCAGTATATCTTGCTGCATGGTTCGAGGTATGACAGTTCGTTCACACTTCAGCTGCATACCATTTTCGACTGAGAGTTCGTCCCAGTATGACCAATATTGTCGCAGCTGTGTTGGCATCTCCTTCATCGAATCTGGCCAGCCGTCTACAATGAATTCCCGGAGAGTTGATAGATCGTTGTCTTTCTTGGTCTCTTGTTGCAGCTGACTGAGTTTGTCACAGCTGAACTGCACAAATGTCACCTTTATGTCAAGGTCGATGTGCTCATGTCGATTGCTTGGTAACCGTAACATAGCATCCGTGACAAGCATGTCTCGCCCTGGACGGTACTTGATAGTCATGTCTCGCCCTGGACGGTACTTGATAGTCATGTTGTAGCCCTGGATGGTACTTGATAGTCATGTCTCGCCCTGGACGGTACTTGATAGTCATATCTTGCCCTGGACGGTACTTGATAGTCATGTTATAGCCCTGGATGGTACTTGATAGTCATGTCTCGCCCTGGACGGTACTTGATAGTCATGTCTTGCCCTGGACGGTACTTGATAGTCATGTTGTAGCCCTGGATGGTACTTGATAGTCATGTCTCGCCCTGGACGGTACTTGATAGTCATATCTTGCCCTGGACGGTACATGATAGTCAGGTCGTAGCCCTGGACGGTACTTGATAGTCAGGTCGTAGCCCTGGACGGTACTTGATAGTCATGTCTCACCGTGGACGGTACTTGATAGTCATGTCTCGCCTGGACAGTACTTGATAGTCATGTCTCACCCTGGACGGTACTTGATAGTCATGTCTCGCCGTGGATGGTACTTGATAGTCATGTCTCGCCCCGGACGATACTTGATAGTCATGTCTCACCGTGGACGGTACTTGATAGTCATGTCATAGCCCTGGACGGTACTTGATAGTCATGTCTCACCGTGGACGGTATTTGATAGTCATGTCATAGCCCTGGATGGTACTTGATAGTCATGTCTCGCCCTGGACGATACTTGATAGTCAGGTCGTAGCCCTGGACGGTACTTGATAGTCATGTCTCACCCTGGACGATACTTGATAGTCAGGTCGTAGCCCTGGACGGTACTTGATAGTAATGTCTCACCCTGGACGGTACTTGATAGTCATGTCTCGCCCTGGACGGTACTTGATAGTCAGGTCGTAACCCTGAATGATACTTGATAGTCATGTCTCGCCCTGGACGGTACTTGATAGTCATGTCGTAGCCCTGGACGGTACTTGATAGTCATGTCCCGTCCTGGACGGTACTTGATATCCAGGTCGTAGCCCTGGACCGTACTTGATAGTCATGTCGTAGCCCTGGATGCGCAACAGCATGCGTTGCAGTCTTGGTGGAGCTGATGTGAGATTCCTGAGGTTAATCATCTCTAGAGGTTTGTGATCGGTCTCGACCACAAAGTTACTGCCGTAGATCAGAGCTGTAACAAGTACATTTATGTTGTACTTGAGTAAAAGTAAAAGTAACTCCAGAAAAAGCTACTCAAGTAAAACTAAAAGTACTTCTAGAAAAATGTACTTGAAGTAAAAGTAAAAAGTAAAAAATTGTACTTCAAGTAAACACAAAAGTACTTTTCTTCTGTAATAAAAAAATGGCCAATGCAGCCAACTGTTTTGAATAAAACAAAATATTCACAATATGATTTAGCGTATATATCATGCAGATATAATTTGTTTAGTAATAATTTGTTCTCTGCATAATACATATTTGTTTGTATAAGTATTAAAGTCAAATAGCAGTGCATAGGCCTACAGGCTGTAAAAAGGCTTTTTCTGATACGTGAGGAAGATCTAGACCAGTGCATGGTTACAATACTCCCTTCTTAATAATTATGCCTTCATGTTTAATTGCAACATTTATTTTAAAAGACTATGTAAATATATATAGAAACTGATTTCACTCAGGTACACACACTGATCTATATTACAGATAGATACTGGTTATAAAGATCGGCAGGTTTGCGGTGAGCGATAATGGGGAACCTTCGATATACATCTAGCATGTGCCATTCACAAGTTAACAAGTTTTGTCAAGAACAGGCAAGACACAAGACGATAGTAAGGAAACTGTTTGTTCAGCCAGGGGGCAGCCAGGGGAGCAGCCAGGGGGCAGTCAGGGGGCAGTCAGGGGGCAGTCGGGGGGGCAGCCAGGGGGCAGCCAGGGAGCAGCCAGGGGGCAGCCAGGGGCAGCCAGCTACTGACGCCTAATCTAGGCTCAGCACCAGACCCCAGATTGCAATTATCTCACTGGCTTCATTAAGTAACAAAAGAAATCCGGCCAGTCTGGGACATTTAACATGCCTGTCTCTGCTTATCTGTTATTTCTATTTGTTGTTCCCTCTGACATTTTGAAATAAATCTATGCTGACGGCAAACAGTGTCGCACGTGCTTCTGACATAGATCATTCGCGGAACGTTTTAGGAGCTTCGCACATTTAACAAAGAAATTATAAGTACTTCGTTACATTTAGAAAAAGTACACACATTTGTACTTCGTTACAAGTAAAAGTACTTCCCCAAAAATGTACTTCGTTACTCAAGAAAAGTAAACTTTTCTACTTAAGTAAAGTAATGAAGTAAATGTACTTCGTTACATTACGGCTCTGCCGTAGATGTAGGTGTGAACTCTCTCACAGCCATACACCACAGCTAGCAGCTCTCTTTCTATGTTCGCGTAACTACATTCTGTCTCAGTCAACGAGTTGCTAGCAAAGGCCACTGGTTTGTTGTCTTGGAGCAGCACTGCCCCTAGTCCTCTTGACGATGCGTCGACCTGGATAGTCGTCTCCTTGTTACGGTCGAAGTAGACTAGTGTAGTCTGTGTAGCGATCACGTCTTGGATCTTTGCGAATGCCTCCTGATGAGACGCGTTCCACTGGAAGTCAACATCTTGTTTCATCAAGTCTCGGAGTGGTGCTGTGAGTTGTGCGAGTTGGGGAACGATGGAGACATGTATGTCGCTATCCCCAAGAACTTTTGCAGACATGTCTTGTTTGTCGGAGCTGGTGTATTTCTGATGTCTTCCACTCTTTCAGGATCAGGTTGACCTCCCTTTGCATCATACACCATGCCAAAAAAGTGGATTTTTTCCTGCCTTATGCCACACTTCTCGCTGTTGAACACAAGTCCATTGTCTCGTGCCACCTTCAACAAGTTGTGTAGGTGTTTGTCGTGCTCTGTCTTTCCATACACAGCGATGTCATTCGCGATTCCAAGGGTTCCTGGGCATTTCTCCAGGATCTGGTCCATCCGTTGCTGGAAAACGTCTTGGGACATCACTAGTCCGAAGGGCATACGCTGGATGCAAAACCTTCCAAATGACGAAATGAAGGTTGTTAGCAGCTGTGACTCAGCGTCTGACAGTTCTTGCTCTCATCTTTGAGCTGGATTGGGCATTTCCTAGGTGCATGTATCACCGGTTGTACTTGTGGATCCGTCACGATGTGGTACTCACCGTGGAAATTGCCGATGCAGTCAAAATTATTTGGATACTGTTTCAACAAATCGTCACTGTGGATACCATTGTTTTCGTTACTATGGATGCTTTTTTCGTGTGCTTGGACAGGGCAGTGCAGTGTCACAAGGTCGAGTTGTCTCAAGCTGGGTAAACCAAGGATACCTGGCCCCTCGGTATCGACTAGGAAGAACTTCGTGTCGTACCAGCGGTCATGGCTGTACTGGCAGGGAATCGTCACAACACCAAACTGCTCAATTCGTGTTCCGTTGTACGCAGTGAGTATGGTGTTTTGATGTTTCACAATCGCTCCATGTCTTGGGTAACCGTCTGCTGTTAGACATTTTGGATGCATTCGACGGTAGATGCGAAGAGGGAGTGTGTTACCATGTGCACCAGTGTCTACTTTCAGCTTGAGTGTGTGATTTCCAGGTTTTGAATCAAGTTTGATGTTCAGTGTGTGGCGAACACTTCATCGCGTGTATCAACACTGCTGATTTCTGTTTCAGTGAACGACATGTGTTGAAAATGTTCATCCATGCACTTTGTAGATTGTCCACTGATAGAATGTACAGTACCTTTCTGACGGCCATTATGTCCACGTCTAGTCATTGACTGATGTTGAGGTCTAAACTGCCTTTTTTGCTGCCTATCTCCTGATCTTCTCTGTTTTGTTAGTCTACAGACTTTGGCCCAATGGTTGGGCTTAATTACCACAATTGTTGCATATTGTCCCATATGCTGGACACTGATCCCGTGTGTCATTCTGGTGGTTGCCGCCACAGTTGTGGCATTTCCTTATAGGAAGTTGGTCGCTAGGTGGCGTAAGGTGGTACATGTTTCTATTTCACTGCTCGTTCAAATTTACATTTTTAACCTAAATTCTGCATTTTTGTGTTCGACATTACTGCAGTTATAAGACCAACACACTACTTTATTTGGACACGCAGAATTTTTTATAAATTACACCAGTTACGCCGCTAAAATTAATCATTTACAACATAGTGGGCGATAATACAGATAGTCAACTTTTCGCGCTTCGGTACGGTCTTACATTACAAATAACATACAAAGACAGGGGTAGCCCTTTTAAACTGTTAACTAACAGGCCTTTTCATAAGACGTTCCTTTACACCCAGTATCGCCCTGGGGGTGAAGACCTCTACGTTTCATCTGCACGGGCACTAAACGTCTTATTACTTTTGCACTGGCTTTGCCGAGCGCGAAGATTTAAACGATCTGTATTTACCCTTTTAAAAACTCATTCTACATTTAGCATTTTACAGACTTATTTAGCATTTTACAAACTCATTTGAAACTACTGATTTAGTTTATTAATAATTTTAAATACCACTTGATTATGTCTATGTAATATTTATTTTATAACACATTATTTATTTATTTATTTTTCTCGCTAGATTTATTAGTCTTACATCTGAGAAACTACTGTAATTTTAGATTTAGTGTGATCTTATACTCTCATATACTTATTTATTACATGTTATGTATTAAGTTTTGGTGCTGTTGACCCATGCCAAACATTTACATTATTTTAGAACGTCTGGCCACTCTCAGTCACTAATTATTTTATGATACATTAATGTTATCACTTGAGCAGATTTTGTCAAATGTCACCATTGTTCTCACTGTGTGTTTTATTTTTATCCTGTTCTTCAGCTTCTAGAAGCCATGATTTCACCTTGTGTAACACACTGGCACAATGGTCGGATGTAATTTCAACACCTTCCAAATACATGACCACACAAGAATCCTTGATATACTTACACAGTCTGCCATGCCTTAATCTGTGTTTCAACCGAAAATTACTACCTATACCCCGTTCCAGGCCAACATTTAAATTGGCCTTGATCTTACTGCTAGCGGGAGATGTTAGTCTTAATCATGGACCTGTGGTCAGGCATAACATCCGCCTGGCCACCACTAACATTCGTTCAATTCGTGAAAAAACTGCCTCTATCACTGATCTTATAATTTCCAAAACAATAGACATTCTCGCTGTGACTGAGACCTGGCTCAGACCGAATGACACAGATGCATGTATTGCCGACATCTCCCCTCCTGGCTATACCTTCCACCATCGACCACGTCCAGTTGGACGAGGCGGAGGTGTCGGTTTCCTTATTTCAAAACTATTTAACGTAACCCCGTACACCAGCCCGGACTATACCACATTTGAATCTATTTGTCTTAACATATCTAATTCGTGCTTCTGTGGGGTTTTCATTTGTATTTATCGCCCTCCAGGTCATCCAGCTAACTTCTTTGAAGAATTCCAGGATCTTTTGGAAAATGTTGCAACCATGCACACATAATTTTACACTTTGGGCGATTTTAATCTTCACCTGGATACACCATCTGCAACAACTACCCCGTTTAATGATATCCTGGCATCATTTGACACAAAACAACATGTCAATTTCCCAACACACATACATGGACATTGGCTTGACATCTTGATAACTCGTTCCTCTTGTAAAAACATTCAGACACCCACAGTTGTAGATGGCTTATCGGACCATAACACAGTAATTGCAGATCTTAAAGTTCCTTTAGCCCCAGCCGTGTCCAAACACAACATGTTCTACAGAGCCATTCACAGTATCAACATTGCATCATTTATGACTGATATAATTACATCCGACCTTGTCACACATCCTAAAGAACATGTATCAGACCTATACAAACAGTACCGTCAAATACTGAAGACATTGCTTGACAAACACGCACCCGCTAAATCCAAATCTGTGTCACAAAAGCCGCCAGCTCCTTGGATGACCCCGGAAATAATCCAATCTAAACGGCGCCGTCGCTATCTTGAACGTGTTTGGCGTAAATCTCGGTCATCCTTAGACAGGTCACGCTACACACGGCAATGTCATCTATGTAACCAACAAATGTCAAAAGCAAAGTCGTATTATTACGAAAACATGGTCGCAAATAACTCCGCTACACCAAAACAACTATGGAAATGCATCAATCAGATTTTACACAGGCGGCCTGCTCTTTCTCTACCAACCCAAGCATCAATCAAGTCACTGTGTAACTCTTTCTCAAGTCATTTTAAAGACAAAATCAGCCTGATACATTCAGCCTTCACAGATCACACCTCAGACACTATAACTGCCGACTCTCCACAACTAAATTCTAAACTCACATCGTTTGAACCAGCCACAACTACTGAAGTGAAAAAAATAATCATGTCATCCCCAAATAAATCCTGTGATCTTGACCCACTTCCGACCATACTACTGAAAGCATGCCTTGACGTTTTAATTAAACCAATAACAGATATAATAAATGCATCACTCTGCTCCGGCTTATTCCCTGAAGACTTTAAATGTGCACATGTAAATCCAATTCTTAAGAAGACAACTCTGTCAAAAGAAGATCTAAACAGCTACAGGCCTATTTCTAACCTTAGCTTCATTTCCAAAATACTCGAAAAGGTTGTTGCAAATCGACTTACTTCTCACATCAACATAAATGGTTTAACCAATGCATCACAGTCTGCGTACAAACAATTTCACTCAACAGAAACTGCTCTTTTAAAAGTACACAATGACATAAACCTTAACATTGATAATGGCAAAGTTACTGCACTGACCCTGCTTGACCTATCCGCCGCTTTCGACACCATTGACCACGACATTCTCATTACACGCTTATCAACGTGGTACGGGATATCTGGCACAGCCTTGAGCTGGTTTACTTCATACCTTGCTGACAGACGGCAAGCCATTAAAATAGGTAACTGCTTCTCAGACATGCTGCCCACCTCTTGTGGTGTCCCCCAGGGTTCTGTTTTGGGTCCGTTGCTTTTCACTCTGTACACAACACCATTAAGCTCAGTTATCCAGAGTCATAACCTGGATCATCACCTTTATGCAGATGACACACAAATCTATGTTTCTCTGACCACACCAGATACTTGTAGCTCCCTAAACCAGCTCAGGGATTGTCTCCAAGATGTCTCCCTCTGGATGAAAAATAGTAAATTAAAACTAAATGCAGATAAGACTGAATTTCTCATCATTGGTACCTCAACGCAGCGGGCAAAACTCAATGGCTTTTTCCCGACACATATTCTGAGTCAGAGTATCACACCAGCCACCTCAGTTTTAAATCTCGGAGTAACGTTTGATGAAAACTTCAATTTCAAAAAACATATCTCGAAAACATGCCGTTGCTGTTTTTACCATATCCGTGATCTTCGCCGTATCCGCCGGTTTTTATCACTTTCCGTTGCTAAAACCATCGCCACAGCTCTAGTAAGCAGCAGACTCGACTACTGCAATTCCCTCCTTTACAATACCGCAAACAAGGACATAGCCAAACTTCAGCGTGTCCAAAATTGTTTAGCAAGGGTAGTCACGCGTTCTCCACGTTTTTCTCGCTCAGTGCCGCTTCTAAAATCACTGCATTGGCTACCTGTGCACTATCGCATCATTTTCAAAATGTGTACAATAGCCTATCAAGCACTCTCATCTACACAACCAGCATATCTAAATTCAATGCTAACTCCAACAAGAAATTCCAGACAGCTACGCTCAACCAGTAGTAACCCTCTTCACATCCCTCGGGTGAAAACGAAAGCCGGGACCCGAGCTTTCTCGGTTGCCGCACCAACGGTGTGGAATTCGCTTCCTGCCAGTTTTAAATCACAAGGTAATATAGTTTCATTCCGCCGACATCTAAAAACCTATCTCTTTAATGCTGCCTATCCTCCTTAGCCTCCTAGCTTTTCCATCCATCCGTTGACGACTCACGCATTGCTTTCGATTATGAGATTGATTAATCCCCTGGTTTTGTCGCGCCACTGAGCTTGATTTTCGAGGATATTGGCGCAAAAGAAGTTACTATTATTATTATATAGCATTGACGTTTGTTCCTTGTGCCTCAGCCAATTGTTTCATATGAGCTATTGAAGCTTCAAATGTTCTACCTCGTTCCAAAGCTTGTTCTGATGTGAAGTTTTGGGCTGTGCTTAACAGCTCTTTTTGCAATTCCATGTGTCTTATTCCGGCACTAAATTGCTCCAGCACACGTTCGTTGGACTCCCTGTCATCGTGAAAGTCGCATTTTTTTGCTTGCAATTTTAGTCTTGTGATAAAGTCGTATACTGACTCGCCATCTTGTTGTCGGTAACTTTGAAGGTACAAACGGGCGACAACAAAATTGTGTTAAGGTTCAATTTGTTGATCGAATTTTCTCCATATGTGATCTGGATCATTTCTTTCGGTGTCTGTTAGCGTCCACGAGTTAAAACATTTTAGTCCTTCCTCTCCGGACAATAGCAGAATGTGGTCTACTTGTTTGGCCTTTTTTACATTTGTTTTACTAAAGTCCATGTGTGGCATGCATTCCGCCATATCCACACGAGTGTTCAATGACGCCTCCTTACTACTTTTACGCGCACATTTATTTTGCCGTATTTGCGTCGCTTGTTTCAGTGATATCGAGCGGTATCATTATCGCTTGGCTAGCAAGGCTTGGGCAGTCATTGTATGTTGTTGTACTTGTAGACAACCTGCCTGCCTGCCTGCCTGCCTGCCTGCCTGCCTGCCTGCCTGCCTGCCTGCCTGCCTGCCTGCCTGCCTGCCTGCCTGCCTGCCTGCCTGCCTGCCTGCCTGCCTGCCTGCCTGCCTGCCTGCCTGCCTGCCTGCCTGCCTGCCTGCCTGCCTGCCTGCCTGCCTGCCTGCCTGCCTGCCTGCCTGCCTGCCTGCCTGCCTGCCTGCCTGCCTGCCTGCCTGCCTGCATGTCTCTCTCTTTGTCTCTCTGTCTGTCTCTCTGTCTGTCTGTCTCTCTGTCTGTCTGTCTCTCTGTCTGTCTGTCTGTCTGTCTCTCTGTCTGTCTGTCTCTCTGTCTGTCTGTCTCTCTGTCTGTCTGTCTCTCTGTCTGTCTGTCTCTCTGTCTGTCTGTCTCTCTGTCTGTCTGTCTCTCTGTCTGTCTGTCTCTCTGTCTGTCTCTCTGTCTGTCTCTCTCGGTCTCTCTCGGTCTCTCTCGGTCTCTCTCTCTGTCTCTCTCTGTCTCTCTCTGTCTCTCTCTCTGTCTCTCTGTCTGTCTCTCTCCGTCTCTCTCCGTCTCTCTCCGTCTCTCTCCGTCTCTCTCCGTCTCTCTCCGTCTCTCTCCGTCTCTCTCCGTCTCTCTCCGTCTCTCTCCGTCTCTCTCCGTCTCTCTCCGTCTCTCTCCGTCTCTCTCCGTCCCTCTCCGTCCCTCTCCGTCCCTCTCCGTCCCTCTCCGTCTCTCTCCCTCTCCCTCTCCCTCTCCCTCTCCCTCTCCCTCTCCCTCTCCCTCTCCCTCTCCCTCTCCCTCTCCCTCTCCCTCTCCCTCTTCTTCTCCCTCTCCCTCTCCCTCTGTCTCTCTCATTTTTCGCACCATCATTCACGACCTGCAGTGCCAACTGCAGGTATCTCAAGCCCAACTGACGGAGGCTCGCAGCTGTATCTGTGCAACAACCAGGTCCATCGAACAGTGGCCAGAACACAGACTTTCAAGCCATGTTGGCCAGCGTCCTCCAACAGATGTCGGGACAACCCAGCTCGGGCCCAAACAAAGTGGGTCAGTCATGACTCCCTTTCTGATCTTGGGACGACGCTGAACCCAAAATTCAAAGCGATGATCTGGGCCCACCAATGCATCGACCTGGGGTCACTGACTGCTACTACAGAACCAACTGTGTCCTGCTCTCCCGACCCGCGCAGCCAACTGCCACTGCTACATGGGACCCTAGACAGGGTGACACCGATCACCACCATGGCTCATTGGCTACATGCATTCAGCATGTACACCAGTGTGTATGGCAAGCGCTACCCAGCTGAGGCACCAGCCATGTTGACCTACATGATGCAGATCATGGAGATGCAAAAACATCATGGCAGCATGGCATGGCGGACCTATGTTGAAACCTTTCGACGGATCCATGTTTTGACACCATCACTGCCATGGCAGACCATGAACTGGGACCTTGCCATGGATGCTGTCCATGGTGATGCAACCGAAACAGCATCATCTCGATCGCAGCTTACATGACAAGCAGGACCACACCTGTGCTTTAGTTGGAACAAATCTGGAAGATGTACCAACGAATGATGCAGTTTCAGACATTCTTGTAGTGTCTGTGGTAAAACTGTTCGCGAAAAATTCACATGCTTCTCTGCTAATAAAACCTCCTCAGAAGGGCCAAGCTCCAGGCCCACTATTCTGTCATACTGACATGTCACCTATCACCCCATATCAGCTAAATTATTGGCTTTTTTTCATTAGCATGGTCATCTTTCCATAATACAATTTTAAAAGCTCAGTCTCCGTATTGGGGCTGCAACAGATGCTGCAGCCCAGGGATACTATGACTCCCAAATCCAAAAGTTGGATCGCTGGAAATCTTATGCATTCAACAATTATATCCGGATTACTTCTTTCAAAACAATTTAGGTACATGTGGTGACTTTGAATTGCAATCCCACAAACCTTGTATTGGGAGGTTGATCCCTATACAGGTATCTTTACAGGGATTATAGATCTGTATCATTTATATATAATATTGATGTTGAACTAAATTAGCATTGGTGGATTACAACTGAACTATATGTCTATCTGCATTATATGCATGCACGTATTTACAAAGTTATATATTAATTTATGCATAATTACATTGTACTAAGTCTTTACTTAGGGGGCCCTGGTGTGTGCTCAGCTCTTCAGCTTTTGGCCGGGAGTTATTTACGCGCTGGGTCACCCCTTGGCTGCTTCCTCCCTGTCATTTTGGATGTATGCATTCACATTTCTTGGCAGTATACTCTGTATGCAGTGCTGTTGTGCATGTTTAGCTTGTAGGTGGTACAAGGAAGGTGAGATGTTATCTCCGTTCAAGCTTTTCAGCTTTGAGCCGGAAGTTATGACATTGCATTTTATCCTTCTTCCTATCTATACAATAGGAGCCTTTTCTGTGTGCAAACATATCACATGCAGTCATATTTCTATGGCTATCACTGTGAGTCAGAGTTGCTGCATTCGTGCAACATTTTCATCTTTTGTACTCACTTGTCCCCAAAAGAGACTTTTGAGGTTTTAATGCGAGAATGGCCCGAACTGATCACAGGAGGCTAAGTCTGCTATATGCAAGACTGGCTGAGCCAGGCCCAGTAACAATTTTGTGTTGGATGCTGCGCCTTGTGTGGGGTTGTTTTGGGTTGTTTCTGGGCCCCACATGTGTTTTGCTTAGATAGTTAATTATTGACATTCCCCATCAACAGCTATGTATGATTCATCTGTAGTCTGTACTTATAACGGGAATTGCCCTTTGTTATCTAGGTTGACGACAATGCCCATTCTCTTGTCTTTACTATATTTACATTATAACTACTACATATGTTATTAAAGGGCATTGCCATTTTTCACACACATTCAGTGACTCTCTTTCGCTACATAAACATAGCAATGCACAGCAGATTCCAATACCCATCATATCCTATACAGCTCTATAGATTAAGCGAGGACCCAGTGGGTAAAATAATATGTTACTAAAATATGCTGGACCTTATACAATCCTCAATTGGTTGATATGTCAACAACGATAATATATGTTTATGTACTGCTTATGTGCAAAAGTCTATATTTATCAGCATGGCAACTACAGGAGAAATGTCAAGTACAACACAGCCAACTTTTCACAGCACCTGTTGATCTCACCAAGGCATTCGGTGCGATTTGCTGCGAGGGAAAACGTGGTTAAATATGGCATTCCCGAGAAGTTCATAGCCGTAGTCAAGTCATTTTATGAGGGAATGCTGGATAGAGTCCTGAATGAGGGAGAGTATTCAGTAACCTATCTGGTCACAAATGGCATCAAACAAGGTTGCATGCTGGCCCCCACACTCTTCAGTGTGGTTTTCTTTGACATGCTGAAAACTGCATTCCACGACGACAGACTCCATGGCCGTCACATGTTTAATCTGAGGATACTGCAAGCCAGAACTAAAGTAAAGGAAGAGAGAGTGCGTGACTTTCTGTTTACTGATTACTGTCCTCTAAATGCCAGCTCAGAATATGAGATGCAGTGGAAAATGGACAAATCTTTGTCTGCCTGCGTTGCCTTTGGACTCGCCAACAGCACAGTACCCTGTCCAGGAATGTGCTTATCGACGACGAGTTTGATGCAAGATTTGCCAAAACAAGAACAGCTTTCGGAAGGCTTCGTGAGAATATGTGAGAACGACAAGGACTCAGTCTCCAAATAAAGCTGAAAGTCTACAAAGCTGTAGTCATGACCACTCTCCTCTATGTCTGTGAAACATGGATAGTCTATTGCAGGCACACAAGGAAGCTAAACAGATTCCATATCAATTCGTCCGTCCGTCCGATCATCCGTCCATCCGAACGCCCGCCCAAACGCCCGCCCGAACGCCCGCTCATTCTTACTAACTTACGTGTGTCTTTCTCATGATAGGGCCAACAATATTCCAAATGAGGCATAACAACTGCTTTGTAAAGAGGTACAATTAACTGTTTTCTTTAAATGTGATATTTCTTCGATCAACCCTATATTTTTCACCCATTGAAGCAGCAATCTCATATTGTTCTGAAATGTTCATGTTAATATTAACTGTTACTCATGACATTTGCCTTTGTGGTTTTACCTAATAGTATTATACTCCACTATACATTCTTTGTCATATTTCTATATCCTACGTATATGCATGTATTTCCCAAAATTGAATGACATTTGCCATTCATTTCTCAGACAATTGGCCTAATTTGGTTAGATGATCTTGACACATTTGTTATCATCATCTCTTTAAATACATTTGCATAATATGTGATATGTTGCTATATACATCTGAGAGTAAATAAATTATAAAAAGATTAATTTAATGCAATCTAACTAACAAGATCTCAATTATTTTTAAATTAATTGACTTTATTGTTTATTATTTTACACTCTAGTCTCTGGCTTCCCGTCAGTAATTAGATATTTAATGATCATTGTGTACACTATCCAAAGTTGACAACATTGACATTAAATGCACTTGCAGGCACAAGCTACTACACAAAAGGTGTCTCTGTCCAACCACTGCCAGTCTGTGTCTATCAGTGTGGCCACTGGCCACTAAATGGTGCAGTGGGCTGAAAATGATTTCTTAGTGTTACACCTTTGCAAGTGTTTTATCTAAACAAATTAACCGGTGGGAACAGTTACAGCCCTCCCCCACACACCCACACAATGTCCTCTATAAGGCCACAATATTAATATTATGAATTCATGAATGAAGTATATTACTTGGCTAAACACAAAATTGCTGCCTACATAGCACTGCTCCAGTAATGGAAATGTCAATATTAAAAACAGCTACAAACAATTAAAGAGGTCCCCAGGTAACCCTCTGGTTCTACTCATTTTGGCACATTTACTCCTCTATATTACTTGATAGAACAATTCATTCTAAATACAACCAAACTGCATACCTTCAAATGTATTTTATTTAGTAAGTTTCAAAACAGTCATGTTGAGACACACTTTGTTATTGACCATCAAATTAGTAAAATCGCAATTACAATATATGTAAATAGAACTCAGTCTTATGCCACGTGTTACCAACTCACGATATTGCATATCAGTCTTATTAACAAGGTTTTATCAGTTGGAAATGGAGTACCGTCCATACATTTTCCCACTTGGCAAAAGACCACAAAACACTTTTAGGCAAAACACTGTTAGCCAAACACCACTTGGCAAAAGACCTATATTTTGTAATAAGGGACCCATTAATTGTTTTAATAAAAATGGGCCCATTTTGTAATAACCAACCCAATTTATAATAAAAACAGGCCCTTTTTGTACTAGACCGATGTAATAATATAATAACAACATGTAATAAGATTGAGGCCCTTTTTTTAATATGTGTGCACATTTTGTAAAAAAAAAAGGCAGTCCTTATTTGTAATAAATAATGACTGGACATCAACTAATGTCAACAAAACTTGAACATACTCAAGTATAACACAATGAATAATATGCATATGCATATGCATATATATATATATATATATATATATATATATATATATATAGATGATGATGATGATCGATATGACACTGATGGTTATGATAAAAATAATGAAGACTGGTGAAGATGACAGTTATATAACAAATTTAAATGTTTATTAAGGTGAAGAGGAAGAAGACAGCAAAAACTGATATACTGATGATGAAACTGACTATGAGTATAAATATTATGAAGGAGATTAAGATGATGAATGTGAAGATGATAATGACAATGATGATGATTATGCACATACTAATGGAGATGCTCTATACATTGTTGATGAATATGATACAATGATGATTATGGTAAAGTGGAAGATAATTGTGAACATGAACTTAACTACAAATATTTAAACAAAATAATCAGGACAGGATGATGAATATTATGATGAACATGGTGATGGTGGTGATGATTATTACTATTACTGTGTTAGAATGACTATGAATATGCCAATTATGATTACAATAATAAAGATGAACAATAACATGCTGGGCAGGTAGGTGAGATTGAAGAAACAATTGACAAAGATGTTGATGATGATGATGATGATAACGACAATAATAATAACAATAATTGCATAGAAGTTTGAATGTTACTGTAGAGCTCAACAGCAACCCCCTCCCCAACCAGCTTCTGATGAAATGACCTGACAAAAAAGGTTCCGGCTCTATACATATGACCCCACCAGGCTGTTATATTAAGGTATGCACACACATACACTTATGTATATTTTATATACACAAATATAGATACAAACACACCCACACCCACACACACACACACACACACACACACACACACACACACACACACACACACACACACACACACACAACACGATAATGACAAAAAAGAGTTCTTGTTATTAATGTTGTTGGTATTATAGTTAACATTATTATTATTGTAATCATTATGTTATCAGCATCCTCACCATTGTTTTCATCATAATATGCATCTTTAGCATCGCGTTCCTCACCAATTTGTCTATATATATATTTGTTATAATTTTCACCATCATCTTCAACTTCATAATAATCACCATAGTAACATATTCATCAATATTATGTGGAATATTATTATGTTGATTCATAAAATGTTGTATTCATCAACACCTACATTACCTGATTCATCAATGTAATCAAATCTTACATCAAATTAGCCATCAATATCTACAAAAACGCATGTATATTCATCATTATTGTTGTCATTATCACTTTTGAATCCTTGATACTCCCACCTACATCACCATTATTTATCAACTCCTACATAAAAGTATGCCTAGTCATCATCAACTATGTCTTCTTGACCTGCGCATAATATTGATATGTATCATCATCTTGTAGCTCATCATCATATCACTTTTCATCATTGTCGTCGTCAACATTTCAAATTGCTCACAAACAATTGATCACTGTAATCCTCATCATAACTATCATCATAGTCTTAATCATCATTGTAATTTTATAATCACCTATTATATGTGTCTTAATAATGTCTTCCTTTGCTTAGTTTATCCTAGTAGCTACTTCATCTTTGTCATCCTCCTCATAATGTGTATGTGAGCGTGTCCCCAGGCATATGCATGCATGCATATGTACTGTAGTTAGTATGTTCAAGTCTTTTTATTAGTTGATGGGTCACTATATAGTCATTGTTATTGCAAGTACGTTTTTTTAAATGTTTGCAAAAAATCATAATTACAAAATGGACCTAAATGGTAGTAATAAAATTACATATTATTACACTTGTTTATTACAAAATGGCATCGTTTTAGTATCAAATGGTTGGAGTTTTACAAAATGATGCATAACATTCGAAGCTACCCAGCTTAGACAAGCTATATGTTCTACAAAGCCTAAGAATTAGTAGATAATAGCTTGTCTGGTCCTTGTCTTAGAGTTAGGCCCTAGTCCTAGATCTAGACCTAGTGGGGTACTTAAAGCCTCCTTAATGTGAATATGAAGGCAGGAACCATAGCTTTATGTAGAAACCCACACACCCATCATTTGGACGCGTAAAAACGAATATGGACGGGTAGAAATATGGGTGGATGGGTGGTGGACGGGTAAAAAATGAAGGCGCAAAAAAGGTCTTCCAACACCATATATATTGTTAGTTATGCCTTGAAAGTGAGTATAAATGGTAAATGGTGTCATATGTGTGTTTGTAGCCCATTTAAGGTCATCAGGCACATTTGAAAGTTTGTAAATTAGCTTAACAGTTAACATCCATGTGTCCACCAAAACATGTGTGACTGGCAATAATTGTATCCTGCATAAAGCCCTGGAAGGAAGTAAGTCTAAGATCAACTAATGAAATGATCACTATAAGTCTTACTTACCTAGCTGAGATGTCCATATAATGCATACTAAAACACCAATTGTTAATAACTGATATGCCATGACTGACACCCAACTAGTTGTACTTGTAGACGCCTGGGTCCAGAAAGAAGACAGACTTCCTCAATGTAGTTTCAATTGATGCCGCTATTGGCGCTACGGATAGCACAATTGGTAAAATGAGTTCCGTAGTGTGGCGCCACACTTGTAACAACTCTCCGCAATGTTTTAGAAATGACACATCACCTCTATCATAGTCTATGGCTGCCCAAATCATCGCAGGCGTCCACTACTCATGATTTCGTCGATTGGTGGGAGGTTCAACCGTTCAGTAGCCGTCTCATTTCCTCATTCCGGATGTTTTCCAGCCTCGATACAGGGTCTCACGGAGCATCCTCATCTCTGTGGTGGCAATTTCCTTCTTGTTAATCTTCATTATTCAACATTCACTCCCTTACGTTAGGGCGGGTGTAATGATTGATGACCTCCTATACCTTTAGTTTAACTTTTATCGGCATCTTCTTATCTACTTGTTATCGTACAGGACCACGATCCGTTTCCGTCAGCTCGAGGCTTGCACTCGTATAGTTTCACGTCTCTGTCCATCGTTCCACCTTGATCAGTTACTGATGCCAATTATATGAAATGGACTACCTTCCTCACGGCTTCTCCGCTCCGTTGTATTTGTTCAGCGGACTCACTATAGTTGTCGGATTTTCTGTTTTGACCACATTAACCCGCACCACACCACAGGTCGTCCGGGTAGAGCAAGACCCAAGAGGTATTCGCAGGTTCGAAGTGTTCGCAGGTTCCTCGCTTTTATTTCATACTTGTACATGAAAGCATGCACTTTGGTACATGTACTATTTTTATATAGGGCTCAGGGGTGTGTTCGGCTACCTCGTGCCTCTCTACAACACTTCCCGGGGTAGCTCGACTGTCTTAGATTCAAGTGCGCACCGCGGATTATTTAGCACGGTTTTGCATTATTTATGGAGGGGACAATGTTCTATTATTACATATTTAGTGTTTTACTTTCCATGTCAGATAACCGACGATGACGGTATGTATGTAAAGAGGCTACCTAAAAACAATATCTGAAGGTGATGGTATGTAGGTAAGGTGGCTACCTAAAGACAATATCTGATGGTGACGGTAAGTAGGTAAGGAGGCTACCTAAAAACAATATCTGAAGGTGATGGTATGTAGGTAAGGTGGCTACCTAAAGACAATATCTGATGGTGACGGTATGTAGGTAAGGAGGCTACCTAAAGACAATATCTGAAGGTGATGGTATGTAGGTAAGGTGGCTACCTAAACACAATATCTGATGGTGACGGTATGTAGGTAAGGTGGCTACCTAAAGACAATATCTGACGGTGGCGGTATGTAGGTAAGGTGGCTACCTAAAGACAATATCTGACGGTGGCGGTATGTAGGTAAGGTGGCTACCTAAAGACAATATCTGACGGTGGCGGTATGTAGGTACGGAGGCTACCTAAAGACAGTATCTGACGGTGATGGTATGTAGGTAAGGAGGCTACCTAAAGACAATATCTGACGGTGACGGTATGTAGGTAAGGAGGCTACCTAAAAACAATATCTGATGGTGACGGTATGTAGGTAAGGAGGCTACCTAAAAACAATATCTGATGGTGATGGTATGTAGGTAAGGTGGCTACCTAAAGACAATATCTGATGGTGACGGTATGTAGGTAAGGTGGCTACCTAAAGACAATATCTGACGGTGGCGGTATGTAGGTAAGGTGGCTACCTAAAGACAATATCTGACGGTGGCGGTATGTAGGTAAGGTGGCTACCTAAAGACAGTATCTGACGGTGATGGTATGTAGGTAAGGAGGCTACCTAACGACAATATCTGACGGTGATGGTATGTAGGTAAGGTGGCTACCTAAAGACAATATCTGACGGTGACGGTATGTAGGTAAGGTGGCTACCTAAAGACAATATCTGACGGTGACGGTATGTAGATAAGGTGGCTACCTAATGACACTGTCGCCGAAGGTATATTCTGTTGGAGCGTGAACACAAATGTGAGTGAACGAACGTTTATTCCGTATGTATAATACAATATAAGCACAAGTATAAAGCATGACGTGGGGTACGAAACAGTTTAAATCCAGTCCTGTTCATCTTTAGAAAAATACCGTACTATCTTGTTAGTATACTACATACTCCTGAAAACATTCCGGTTATTTTTTTAAAGCTTTATAAATATGTAATACATTTACATCCTAAATTGTCTTGAGAACGGTTTAAAACTCGGCATTCGTACAAATCCCAACAATCTGTTGATTTATAATAGTTTGAAAGTGATAAATGACATATTGGACAGTTCTTATGCAGTCGTTAAGACTGATCAAAGCGGCTTACTCTTAACCCGTGCTCCACCTCACTCGTGCTCCATCTCACCCGTGCTCCATCTCACTCGTGCTCCATCTCACTCGTACTCCATCTCACTCGTGCTCCATTTCACTCGTACTCCATCTCACTCGTGCTCCACCTCACCCGTGCTCCATCTCACCCGTGCTCCAACTCACTCGTGCTCCATCTCACTCGTGCTCCATCTCACTCGTACTCCATCTCACTCGTGCTCCACCTCACTCGTGCTCCACCTCACTCGTGCCCCATCTCACTCGTACTCCATCTCACTCGTGCTCCATCTCACTCGTACTCCATCTCACTCGTGCTCCATCTCACTCGTGCTCCACCTCACTCGTGCTCCATCTCACTCGTGCTCCATCTCACTCGTGCTCCATCTCACTCGTGCTCCAACTCACTCGTGCTCCACCTCACTCGTGCTCCATCTCACTCGTGCTCCATCTCACTCGTGCTTCATCTCACTCGTACTCCACCTCACTCGTGCTCCACCTCACTCGTACTCCACCTCACTCGTGCTCCACCTCACTCGTGCTCCATCTCACTCGTACTCCACCTCACTCGTGCTCCATCTCACTCGTGCTCCATCTCACTCGTGTTCCATCTCACTCATGCTCCATCTCACTCGTGCTCCATCTCACTCGTGCTTCATCTCACTCGTACTCCACCTCACTCGTGCTCCATCTCACTCGTACTCCACCTCACTCGTGCTCCATCTCACTCGTGCTCCATCTCACTCGTGCTCCATCTCACTCATGCTCCATCTCACTCGTAGTCGAGTTATATTACAACACAATTATACGAAGTCAAACGGGTGCGCATTTACGTCTTAGCAGCCACGGAACATGTTTCGCACGTGTCACACAGCCTATGGTTGCCTTCTTACAAAAGCAGTATTAACACTTTAGTACAAAAGAATGCAGCAAAGCGACAATACTGGACTAGTTAATAAAGTTAACTAAGTGTCCAATACAATTGGAATGAAGATGGACAATAGTAATAACTAATAATGGCTTCTCATTGCAATGTTAGTTCTTCTAAACAGGTAAAAAAAAACGTTATATCTACTCACAAGGAAGTCACACTGTTCGTGTACAAACAGTCTGACCACGGCGACACACACAAAAGAACAGCAGGCAAATGTTTAGATGGCTGAATGAGTAATACACTGTATGGACTTTTCAAAGTGTTGATGCCATCTCTTGTACTTTCCGTTGACAAGTTACATATAATTATACTCTAAGGCGTCTTATTGGAGGCGTCTTCCAAAAACAAGACAGTTCACCCGGATTCAAATGCAAATATTTCCTAATTTATTATCGAGATATTCCACTACATATAAAAGGCTAAAACTGCAACACCTTCACACATATCATAACTAGGCGCAGCGTACCATTAGCTACATTAATTTGTAATTAGTTGTGTCGGCGAAACGCTGAAGACGAAACGCAGAAAACATGTGGTCTGATCAAACGCCTGGCTGTTTTCTTGGCTAATGCGTTGCGGTGCACAGTGAACGGAATGGTCGCGGTCTTTCGAGATAGGACCGTCCTAGCGATTGGAGTGGTCCAAGTGATTCCATCTTCACGCTTCTTCCTCCATTTGTCGTTTACCATTTCGGAGAACCTGTTTTTCGTAAAACAACGAATCATGTTCAGAGTATGTCAAAATTAACGCTTAAATAAAATAGAACATTAATACAAATAAAAGGTCTTCCCGGCATGAATGAACTTTTTCAATGACCAATTGCATTAATATTGTTGTGTTTGTATATATATCTATATATATATATATATATATATATATATATATATATATATATATATATATATATATATATGTATATATATATATATATAATCCCTATACGTATATAATAATTATACATGCATACATTACTTCAAGTAATTGCTAACATATATGTTTAAATAATGGTAATTTTAGTTGCAATAATTAAGCCAAATGCTAAGTTATCTAAAAGGAATATTGTTAGAAAAGATCTGTTGTCGTAGCGACTTGTGTACAGGCGGCCTGTGCCACAACGTTGTCACCACGCCATTGAAGCACCAGCGGAGAAAGCGTGTGTGTCATATCTTGGAGCATTTACCTGCGTATGCCATTTGATTCCCGGGCGCGAGAATTGGGCTCGCTTGGCCCGGGTTCGCCGGCGCTTGCAGTTGTTGCATCTGTTCCGGTGGCGCTGTCGCCATCGTCACCGTGGCTTGTCCAGGACGACTATACACAACGGGGCTCTACAACGAAACGGTCATTGGCAATGGGATTTGCGTGTAAAGTAAAGGTGAAGGCTTAAATATCGCGGTGTCAATGACGTAGAACTGGTCAAAACTCTGCCTCAGGATGTCCAGTCGATCATAATCACGTTGTAATTACAGCATGTGTGGTTCCCCTTCATGGCACATGTTGGTGTATATATATATATATATATATATATATATATATATATATATATATATATATATATATATATATATGCTGACTATGAAAATACTGACGCCAAGATTGTAATGCGGTTTGAAAAATACGAAGAAAATTTGATATCGTTTTGTCTACTAACACACTAAGTGTAGCTACAAGTATTCCTACGTATGTCACACGCACACACGTCCAGGCACACACATGCATGCACGCAGAGCACGTACACACATGCACGCATACATGCATAACACATACCTAGGGCCTACATGCATACATACTTACATAGACACACGCCTACATACGGACATAGACACACGCCTACATAGGTACGTACGTACGTACGTACGTACGTACGTACGTACGTACGTACGTACGCGCACACACAGAGACATACACACGAATACTTCCCTTCATACGCACACGCAAACGCGCTTGCACGCAAACACCACACGCGCGCATAATTATTCAACATATATAACAAGTTGCCCAGTCTCACCCCTGGGTTCTGCCGCTGACCGCCGTTGCACAGGCTGCAGCAGCAGCAGATAGCGGCGGACCAGATGGCAGCGACCGACTCGATCAAGTACACGATGACCACGAGAGAGAAGACAGCGATGACGCTGACGTGCACCTTGGAACAGAGGTAAATGAACAGTGACAATTTACCGGATACTGAATGTCGGAAATCAAATTTTTTTTTCAAGTTAACCTGAAGATATCACAGTGCCCTAGTTGAAAAGCCACGAAGGTGTCTGGTGTCCAACACGTAGTGAGTGAAACTTAATTAGATCGCAATGTTACAAAATACGTCTAATGCGGGTAGACCTACTACACTGTATGTTATCAGTGACAACATCACTGCTTGATGCCGGCGTGAATGACTCAGTCACGCCGATTTGCCAAAACTAGTCAAACAAAGATACGGAACAGAATTGCGCATTCGCACTCTGGCATCAATCAAGCTTGAAATATCGCAGGCTTTAACATCTATCCTAGATTAAATCCGATCATCCGAAATTGCAAGAGTTATGCGAGCCGCAACCACTCGCCCACAAACCAGACCTTCAGTGCTAGGATATTCACAAGGTCCGCATGCCTATCCCCGGCGTTCGACAAGCAACAGAGTGTGTCCAATTTGTAAACAAGTCGGACGTAGCAACATTCAACATAGTCTCGAGTGGATTCAAACACAAGAAGAAGACCGACGCTATATGGCCGAAGTACGACACGTCGTCGACCTAATTGACGATGAACACTAACACAACTCGCCAGAACCTGAAGTCTCCTACACCAAAGTAGTAGAATTTGAACAACCAAACAATTTTTTTTTTAAAGCGCAAAACAATTGAGGTTCGACAGTCTCCTTATTCAGACGTGTTTTCCGGCCCTCACACAGCCCGCGTAACAACTGATAGCGGCCATCACACAGCCCGTGTAACAACTGATAGCGGCCATCACACAGCCCGTGTAACAACTGATAGCGGCCATCATACAGCCCGTGTAACCACTGATAGCGGCCATCACACAGCCCGTGTAACAACTGATAACGGCCATCATACAGCCCGTGTAACCACTGATAGCGGCCATCACACAGCCCGTGTAACAACTGATAGCGGCCATCACACAGCCCGTGTAACCACTGATAGCGGCCATCACACAGCCCGTGTAACAACTGATAGCGGCCATCACACAGCCCGTGTAACAACTGATAGCGGC
Source organism: Oasisia sp. SBJ-2009 (assembly GCA_964017155.1). Taxonomy (NCBI): domain Eukaryota; kingdom Metazoa; phylum Annelida; class Polychaeta; order Sabellida; family Siboglinidae; genus Oasisia; species Oasisia sp. SBJ-2009. The sequence continues at coordinate 30,647,856 of OZ024859.1, forward strand.
CATCACACAGCCCGTGTAACCACTGATAGCTGCCCTCACACAGCCCGTGCAACCACTGATAGCGGCCATCACACAGCCCGTGTAACCACTGATAGCGGCCATCATACAGCCCGTGTAACCACTGATAGCTGCCCTCACACAGCCCGTGTAACAACTGATAGCGGCCACCACACAGCCCGTGTAACCACTGATAGCGGCCATCATACAGCCCGTGTAACCACTGATAGCTGCCCTCACACATCCCGTGTAACCACTGATAGCGGCCACCACACAGCCCGTGTAACCACTGATAGCGGCCCTCACACAGCCCGTGTAACCATTGATAGCAGCCCTCACACAGCCCGTGTAACCATTGATAGCGGCCCTCACACAGCCCGTGTAACCATTGATAGCGGCCCTCACACAGCCCGTGTAACCACTGATAGCGGGCACCACACAGCCCGTGTAACCAATGATAGCGGCCATCACACAGCCCGTGTAACCACTGATAGCGGCCCTCACACAGCCCGTGTAACCATTGATAGCAGCCCTCACACAGCCCGTGTAACCATTGATAGCGGGCACCACACAGCCCGTGTAACCATTGATAGCGGCCCTCACACAGCCCGTGTAACCACTGATAGCGGCCCTCACACAGCCCGTGTAACCATTGATAGCGGGCATCACACAGCCCGTGTAACCATTGATAGCGGGCATCACACAGCCCGTGTAACCATTGATAGCGGCCATCACACAGCCGTGTAACCACTGACAGCGGCCCTAACACAGCCCGTGTAACTACTGATAGCGGACCTACTGGGAACATGATCCGTCATGCCACAGCACACAAGTTATGTTGCGTGATACAAAAGTCGTCACAGTCAGCTCACCAAGTCGACGGGTCGTCACCGTTAACCATTCTTTGCGAAACCAGTATCGCACTGACATGTGACAACAACACATTCACGTTCAACGGCGTGGTCTTTGAGAACCTCGACGTCGAGAAATCCTTGCTTGCACACCTTTCATGGAGGCAAGTGACATTGCCAAACGCCCCGCCAAACATCTCATCACATTGTCCAGCGGCACCACCTACACATACGGATCAACACACTCGTCGTTGAACAAACACGCTGTTAGACGCGCTCTCGTGTTACGAGCTCCACCCACCTACATGGCAGTCTGGCCGGGAAGTGACTTTACCTAAAGACTTGTGTTGCTCCCAGGGGCGTTGATCCGGTTTTAAAAGTGGGGGGGACGGGGGACCAATTGATATACACATATATGTATGCATTATATATATATATATATATATATATATATATATATATATATATATATATATATATATATATATATATATTACATGTCATATAATATATATTATAATATGTCATGCATATATACACATAAGTACTTTTTTAATATAAAAAATAATTCATTGTTGGTATGGTGCTAATTCTAAACTAAAAAAGTCTTTATGTTATGCTATTTGTAATAGTTGTGTTGGCAACATATATTTGAAGAGGGGCCATGGCCCACCCCAATCACTGAACATTTGGAGTAGATTTTGGACCCAACACTGCTTGCCTGATCCATAGAGTGACAAGATGCAGAGGTTACAGGGGTGCCTGTGTAGGACTTCCCAATCCCACCTTTTGGCAAAGAAATTTGTCATCACTAAAATGAGATCAAATTACACAAAGTGCATAAATCGTCTGGTTCCTAGGCAATATAAATATCCACCAGGACGACCAGATTGCAATCAAAGGGGTGACAGGGCAAACAAAAATTAATAATCTATTAGGTGCAGTATAATAACGTGCTTGGTGGTTAATCCCTATTAATATATCAACACAAGGGTGCAAAATAACAGAGCCCGGCATGATGAATATTCACTGTACTAAGATCAAGTTGCGGGCTGCGGCCCACCGAGCAATTTATCTAATGATTTTCCACTAGGTAGTCGGAAGTTTAGTTCTTATTATTAATTTTACTACTAGACATAACAGGCAAGTTCTTCGCCAGGATCCTCCTCAACAGACTATCTACCCACATAACACCAGCGGTATTTCCGGAGACACAGAGTGGCTTCAGAAGTAACTTTAGCACCGTGGATGTGATATTTTGTCTCCGACAACTACAAGAAAACTGCATTGAGCAGGACCGACCACTGTACATGGTATTTGTCGACTTCAGTAAGGCGTTCGATACCGTTGGGAGGACTGGACTATGGCAGCTACTGAGGAAGTTTGGCTTCCCAGAGAAGTTCTCAACAATGATCGAGGCACTACATACTGGAATGATGGCGAATGTTAGTTTTGGAGGGGAAGTCTCAGAATCGTTCAATGTCACAAACGGGGTCAAGCAAGGTTGTGTACTGGCCCCCACGCTCTTCTCCATCTTCCTATCAGCAATGCTCGACGAGGCATTCCGAGACAGGAGGGATGGCGTCTACATACAGTCCAGACAGAGCTCTGACCTATTCAACGTCGCACATTTCAGAGCGAAGATCAAGACTACTCGGATACTGATGAGAGGGTTGCTATACGCAGATGACAGTGCACTGGTTACACACTCTGCTGAAGAGATGCAGAAAATAGTGGATGCTTTCTCAAATGCGTAAAAGACGTTCGGCCTGAAGATTAACACCAAGAAGACCGAGGTGCTGTACCAACCCAACTCCACAAGAACCCGAGAGGAGGATATCGTGGTATATGGAAACAAGCTGAACTCTGTTCTGGAATTCACCTACCTCGGAAGCACTATATCAAGTAACGGATGCATTGACGATGAGATACAGAGGAGGATGGCCAAGGCTACTGCATCTTTCGGCCGACTACGCAAGACACTCTGGAACAACCACCATGTGTCCATGCGGGTTAAAGACAAGATACCGTGCAATCGTGCTGTCCACCCTCCTACACGGAGCCGAGGCTTGGACAGTGTACAGACGACAGGTGAAAAAGCCTTCATAATGCGACATCTGCGTTCGACCATGAGGATAACCTGGATGGACAAAGTGACAAACAAGGAAGTACTCGAACGGACAGGGCTGCCATCTATGGAAGATCTTCTGATCAGAAAGAATCTCCGGTGGACTGGACACCTCATGAGGATGTCACCAGACAGGCTACCAAAGCAGGTTCTCTACTCTCAACTGTCTTCTGATCGCAGAAAGAGAGGGCGCCCTCGTATCCGGTTCAAGGATACCATCAAGAGAATCCTGAAGCTGAGAGACATAAAGCCCGACTCATGGATATCACTCTCACAGGAGAGAGATAAATGGAGACCTATAGTCAAGTGATGGAAGCAGTCTTTGTCACTTCGCGACCGACAACATGATGATGATGATGATGATGAGACCGATGTAAGGTTTTTAAGAGAAGGGAGTGATCAGTCTCGCTATATATGCCTATAAATGTGTTTTATGAACTGAAAAAGTATGAGGACATATCCTATGCTAACCCCCTTAGGCCGCGGGGTGGTCAGCGTCACCCTCATCCCCCACTGATCGACGCCCATGGTGTGCCTGTGTAGAACTTCCCAAGCCAACATTTTGACAAAGAAATGTTTCATCACTCATATGGGAATAAGTTGCACAAAATGCATGAATCCGCCCCTTCTGCCGTAGGCGATAAGCATCAAGCAGGCAAGGATTGAAAGTGCAACACAAATGTCATCATTTAAAATGTGCTTGATGGCTAGAGCCTATTAATAATATCAACACAAGGTTGCAAACTGATAGAGCCCGGCAGCGGCTTATATTTTTCCGTTAGTTATCAACTTTCCGATTGGCCTTTCTGCGTATGCGCGACACATTTAAAATCATCAATGTGCAGAGAAATAACAAAGCATTTTTCGTATAAATGCCACGGGCTGTTCGATAACTCTCCTGTGATGACTACTGTGAAAAGTTGTCTAAAATTTCGTTCTAAAAATTAAAATATTACGTTTGTTTAAATAACTATCACGGATTATGGCGCACAATCAGTAAAAATTTGCCTCAAAACTTGTTTGCTTCGTGTTAATTTGCGATAAATAACTTTGCTGAACTTCATATTGCGAGTTTATTGTCTAGCTAGTCCTATGTAGCGGCTTTTAAGAGAGAGGCGTGTTGAATCAGGCTATATGCCTCGCAATTTTTCTGAACTAAAAAGTGGGGGGGGGGACAATTCCTATGCTGTCCCCCTCATCCTGAAAAGTGGGGGGACGCGTCCCCCCCGGTCCCCCACCGATCAACGCCCGTGGTTGCTCCGATGCTACATTCGCACTGGAACCAAGCATTGATGCACCAATCAGTAAATACGCAAGTGACTCTGATGCATGACCATAACCAACAATCATCTATAGCATCGCAGGCAAGATCCGCATTGCCAACCTCACGAAGAGACAGACGCCATCTTTAAAAATGGCGCGAATTGTTATATTTTTGAAGACAAATAACACCTTTGATATCGCTATCCACCAACGCAAACCAAACTGCTCTAGGTGACGTATGTAGTGTTTGAGATATGGTGACATTTCTATTGACGACAGCCATCTATAAAAATGGCGGAAATAAATGCAGGAGGAGCCAAGAAATTACATATTTGAAATCAGGGTTCCCTAAAACATTCACTCGCATACCATAAGTATTGTTATGCATGCCATATCTATTAAAATACGGAGATATTAAATTTGGCAGCCATTTTGAAAAATGGCTGTCGCAACTTTATGCCCAGTTTTTTTAAATTCCACCTAGTCGAATTTTAAAGCCATATGTATATATTATTTAAACCAGCAATCAAACTTTCTTAAGTACGAAATATCTACGTGTCTATGGGGTAGGGCAAGGACTATCCCCCTGCCCCTGCCCCTGCCCCTGCCCCTGCCCCTGCCCCTGCCCCTGCCCCTGCCCCTGCCCCTGCCCCTGCCCCTGCCCCTGCCCCTGCCCCTGCCCCTGCCCCTGCCCCTGCCCCTGCCCCTGCCCCTGCCCCTGCCCCTGCCCCTGCCCCTGCCCCTGCCCCTGCCCCTGCCCCTGCCCCTGCCCCTGCCCCTGCCCCTGCCCCTGCCCCTGCCCCTGCCCCTGCCCCTGCCCCTGCCCCTGCCCCTGCCCCTGCCCCTGCCCCTGCCCCTGCCCCCCGCCCACTCATTTAACGGTGTATATTTCAACATAGAGTCTTCAAATAATGCCAGCGTTTTGTTGAATGGGTGCGCCGCAGGAACAATATATATGGTGGGGTAGTTTGGCCGATACCGAGCGTATACAAATTTTCAACAAAGCTTATACAAGGGTAAATAATAAAGTACAAAAATACTAATTGTATCTATGTGTTGATACTTCCGTTTAGATCAAACCTATGTAGGTTTAATTGGTCTCCCAGAAATTAAAAAGCTCTAGTGAAATATAATAGACTGATATTTTGACGTGGGATAGTTTTTGACGATAGGTTTTAGCGAATGACCTAGACGTATTGATTTTGGTTAGTGTTTTGAATATATGTGAACGTTGTTTCACACATTTACCTGGTATTACATAAGTTCCTTGACAACAATTAATTAGAAATGCAGCAATGTTTTCCTCTATTCATTACGACGTATATATAGTCGGGGCGCACGGGTCCAAATTTTGGAGGTAGTGGACACCTCGTGCTATTTTTGGTTGTCGTGTATTTTATTAAACGACAAACCCTCCCGAACAATATTCCAGAGGGCAACCTTCTCAAATCAGTGTACCTCACTCCAAAAATTGCGTTTATATCCATGCCCTTAATGGCCCAGTTGTATACACTTCTCTTTCCCCATTTTCACAGTAACTGTATAACAACAAATTTAAATGTATATTTTCCTGATTATATAAAATCATATAATCAGGAATGACGAGAACTATTATTTATGGCAATAGCTTTTTGATACGTTTATTTTTCAAGATGCCAGATATAAAACATTGGACAAAACAACGATAAATCAATTCGGTTTCCCAGTTGACATCACACAAAAGGAGTTATAGTTACCTTAATAATTTATGTGATCAATATACTTATGTAATATATTAAAATGATGTGCATTCAATTACCTACTGAATACTGCAAAGCAATAGTAAAATAGTGCGCGTTCTTTAGGGTAATATACACTATTAAAGACAGAGTACTGATGCATAATCTACTGCTTGTTATTAATGCGATGTTTGTTAAGACAACATAAAATTATGATACCATTATTCGAAAATAAAAACATACCAAGGTGGTATTAAATCACATCTTAAAGATTGTTCTGAGTCACATGTGTCACTCTTGTCACAGCCATTGTTTTCAACAAGAGTCCGAACAGGTATTACTCACCTACATTTGGTATCGTTCCGTTTGCACTTGCAAACATCACAACGCGGCACTTGGCATTTAGCGCAAGAACAATTACAAGGGCATTTACTGGCGAAACGTAACTTGTATACCATTGTGAAAGTTCTGGTAATAGCGGCACCGTCAAAGATACTGGTTCCAAATGTGTGGAACCCGTCTTCCAACCGATATCTAATAATTTCTCCTCCATCTTCAAGTGAGTCTCTTTCAGCACAGCTGTCAACCTCAAGCCTTACAGCCTTGACGCATCGACCCATTTGATTCAAACAAAGCTTGCGATACCTTAGAACATTCATATTCTCCGATGGTTTCCTCAAGATTGACATTTTCCCCAATACCTTTCTGATGAAGAAGGCGTATCAGCATGACAACTTCATTGATCAGCTTCTATGTCTGCTTCTGCAGCACAATAAGATGTTATTGAGGATGCAGTTCTTCAAATATGCTGTCACGTACCTTTTGGACTTTGCGTTGTCATTCAAATATTCCTGGAGCTCAGTTTTGCAAATATTTTTCACAGTTTCCAGAGTTTTCATGATGCTTACAGTGGCTCACTGTTTCGTGGCAATATTTAGTATGTTGCTGGAGTCTACCGTGCCGGGATTGATCATTGTGCTGTTTTTATGCATGCTTGATTGATCATTTGCTGGTTTCCATCTTCGTGGGATTGTTAGACTGCAGATGGTTCATCACTTCTTTGAAATGGAATGATACCTCAGATCCACAGGCTTTGTGTAATGCTACTTGGTTCGTACTTTAGCATCCAGGGGTATTTATGTAAGCCCACTCGCACTTTCCTTCACATCTATGCTTTATGTCTGCCCATGAGCTAAGTGATACATTTGAATGACTCAGCTTTTTTCGCACATCATAGTGACCTTTCGTGAAGTACTGATATACATATGGTGCTGGGTTCTTCAGGTTGTTCATTTCCTTTAGGCACATTGGCAGCGAATAAATGTAGTTGTGGTGACCAACAGCAACAACAAATGGGAGCATGTTATTATACTAAACCAAATTTTCCCAATTGCCTATTTTCCCATTGTTCAAATGCACCCGTGCCTCCCGTAGTCATTTGTGTTCAAAACCTTTGTTAGCCGTTCGTTGCTTACACAAACTAGTTTCTATAAGGATAAGACTCCACATAATTTTTCCAACTGCGCCCATAGCTTTTACAGTGAGATGAAACTACACACATGACAATAAGATGCTAATGTCATCATCAGGGGAAGCTTGCTCCCGTAGCCCATATGAAATATCGTGCAAAGCCTGATCAGCCATAACTACTGTGTGTTTCACCCCAAACTTATTGGCCAGCTTTGCTGCATATTCTAAGCAGATCTATTTGAACAGAATGGATCATTAAACCATACATAAAGCATGTGGCTGGCACTGTTGAAGCCAGTGTTGTGTAGAAAGCATTCCAACATTGATAGTGGTTGCTTCCGAGCTCTACTTTCTTTATGGATGACGAACGGCAAAATTGCCATGCCACAATCATCAACTGAAACTATTGATCACATATAGGTTGCAAATATATAGTCCTCATCTTTACAAGTAATCTGGCTTTAAGCTTTTCGCACAAAGAAATGTAGTGTGGTTCAATTTGAGAAGGTATGGCGCTCGACAACAAAAAGATTCAATACGTTATGATGATAACAGTGCGAAATTCTTCGTCCTTGCCGTTACCAAATTGCTATCTTCAACAATCAAAATAGCTTATGCAGACGAGAAGTTACCGTTTTTTAGACATTGTCAAATATAGTGATGTCACATACCATATAATTGGTAATCATAAGTGTCCGTTGTGTTTATTTTGTTAGTTTCGTATTTGTTGTCGGTAAAACACCGTAGACACCAAACTAAGTTAAAATGACTGATACGCTTACTTATTAGACGCAACGTATTTATATATTCAAGTTATTCCAGAGATGATGTTAAAATATAACGTCAAACCAAAATGAGGTGGGGAAGTATACACTGTATGTTGATTCTAGAACAAGTGATGTTCAAATGTATTTTACAATTGTATGGTATAAATCAACCGAGAAATGAATGGGGATACCTTTGATATGTTCACTCATTATATAGCTTGAATATGTAGTAAGGTGACTACGGTACATTTATATGAAATCGACGACAAAACAGAAATGTTTTTCTACTTATTCTTCAATTGTTTGTTTCTCGTTGCCTTAAAATATAAACATTTTTATAATATATTTGTGGTCTGTATTCCTCTCACCATTCCGGATATAGTTTGGTACAGAGACTATCCAATTTCATTAAATAAACCATGAATATTTCATAATTAGTCATTGTGACTTAACAGTCATTCAGACACCTTCAGGCCTGAATTGAAGTTTAATTTTCAAGTGCCGTGTTGTGTTGCTTGGCCATACGATGGGTAAAGATATCAAATATGGGCGAGTAATACCTGTTTGAATTCTTGTTGAAAAAAATGGCTATGATAAGAGTGACACAGATTACTCAGAACAATGTATAAGATGTGATTGAGTAACACCTTGATGTGTTTTTTATTTCGAATAATGCGTGTTATCATAATTTTATATTGCCTTGACAAACATTGCATTAATAACCAGCAGTAGGGTATGCATCAGGACTGTCTTTACTAGTGTATTATTACACTAAGAAACGCGAAATTGATACAATCAATGAAATCCACTCCGATTTGCGTCACGTCACGATTGCGCAACACTTAGGGGGTGTGGTACATGTTCGGCTCGTGATTGCGTATAAAATAGCACTATTTTTCGCTGCTTTGCATAATCCAGTAGGTAAATGAATGTACATCATTGTGATATATTACATAAATATCTTGATTACATATTAAGGTAATTATAACTCCTGTTGTGTGATGTCAACTGCGAAACCGAACAGATTTTTCGATATATTGTCCAATGTTTTGTACCTGGCTTCCTAATAAATAAACATATCAATACGATATTGCCATACATATTAGTTCTCGTCATTCCTGATTATTTGATACTACACTTAAGTTTGTTGTCACACATTTACTGTGAAAATGTGGAAAGAGAAATATGTGCAGCGCGGCCATTAAGAGACCACATAAGCCTGAATGTAAATGCAATTTTCGGAGTGAGGTACACTGATTTCAGAGGGTTGCCCTCCGGAATATTATTAAGGAAGGTTTGAAGTTTAGAAAACGACAGGGCAACCAAAAATAGCACGAGGTGTCCACTTCGACCCCCGTGCGCTCCGACTATTCACGAATAACAGTTGGAGCCTAAAGAATTCAAATATAAACTAAAAAAGTAAACAAACAGCGCGTGCACGTAATTAGCCCGATTACATCACATGCCTGAGTTGCATATCACCGCCCCCTATCGATCCTGTAGGCTCCCCATTTTACTAGTTATTCCCATTTTGTGTCAAAACATTACGTCAATCCAAAATGAGGGGTGACGTATATGTTAGTTCAAAAACATGTGATGTGCTGACACATTTTACAATATCGTGGTATATAACAACAGAGGAATGAATGGGGATCATTTTGATATGTTAACCATATATTTTGAATATATATTAAGAGAACTACGGTAAACGTTATATGATGTCGATGACGAAACGGAAGTGTTTATTTTAACATATTGCTGAATCTGTTGCCTTAAAATACACATTTCAATAAGATATTTATTGTGTTTATGCTCCTCTGCAATACGAATAGTTTGCCATAAAAACTAGCTTTGTAGCCCTAAACAAACTATGAGAAAAACAAATTGCAATTGTGACTAAACGGCCATTCCGGCACCCTATACGTCTTAATTTAAGTGCGATTTTTGGAGTGAGGTACACTGATTTCAGAGGGTTGCCCTCTGGATTATTGCTAAGGAAGGTTTGAAGTTTAGAAAACAACAGTGCAACCAAAAATAGCACGAGGTGTCCACTTCGACCACCGTGCGCCCCGACTAATACGTTTATGACCGTATACACGATACCGAACGTATGCAAATCAAATATCTCAGAAATGACGCACTGCCGCAATTATCAGAAGAGGGGGAGAGACACGAGGAAGGCAATAGCCAAATCATGGAAGATGTTGGTAGCGGAATTTCTGAGGAGATCAGAAAACAGCAATGAGTTACCTGGAAAGAATGGTCAAATCAAGGAAGAGAAACCTCTCCACCGACAAACAAATTGGCCTCCCAAAACATCGACAGGAAGTTCTGCCTTGAAATCAGCGATATTTAGATGTCATTTACTGCATTCTGCAGGGAGAGACCATCAAATGTCAAGCTCAGAGACACGTGTGCCAGCGTCACGCCAACATGTCTAAGAAGTAGACCGCCTCCAAAGTAGTGCCAAAGTCTTTATCTGAATTAACCTCGACGAGTGACGAAAACGTAAGAGAGAAACTGAATGACATGGACGGCACAAAACCAATCAAATATAAACTGTGGATTAAGACAGACGTGCAGTGCAATACAACTCTCAACAAAAAGTGAAGTGGTGGAGGACATTGATACATTGTCCCAAAAACCGATGAGAGAACTCACAGAATTCAGAGCACATTGTGGCAGGGCTTTCACACAGTGCGAGGAAATCAGACATTTCAACGGTACGCTTAAGCCTATGGCGGAAGTCACATGTCAGGTGGGCTATGAAGAGATTTAACGGCAGGTGGACTATGAAAGTACATGGATGAGATGGGGTATGTGTGTTATGAAAGGCACAGGTAAGCAGCCACCCCATAGTATTGCACTATAGAGATGGAGATTTTGAGTTTCGTTTGCTTGTCAGGTATAATGGCTCACCCGGTGCCTTCAACATTCGTCTTTCTTAAAGCAATGACATTAGATCTACATCAAGCATGCCGTTATTAAACACCATCGATTTTGTGACCGACTGTCCAAGTTCTCACTACTGAAATAGGTCAATCTGCGCGCTGGTTGGCCTGGCCCTACTGACACGTGAAACGTCCCTTCGTTATTTTGTGTATGATGTGTCAGCTGAGTTAAAAAGAGAACTGCGTTTCCTCAGAAATGGTGATGATTGGAAAATAATGCACGTAACAGTCGCAGAGCAACACACCAAGGCCAAGCAGAATTAGACAAATGCTCTTTAGAACAATTATTTTCTATTTTGAATATAATAATGAAGAACACCTTTCAGTGATACCGAGCGTATACCTATTTTAGACATCCTCGTGAAGACTACAGATGACATATCCGCATAAGATTTGTTCCGTTGAAATGGTAATTGTTCATTTTATACTTACCTTTACGGTGATACTATACAAGCATTTCCCCATAGAATAACAAGTAATTATTTGACGTTGGTCAAATGGGAGAGCGAATCGACCCGTGTTTAGTGAGTCTTGACCGAGTCTTCGCGGTGTGCGGGCAAATCAACTAAAGCCTCACTCACGATTCGCTACATACTCGACCTCAAGATTCGCTAAAGACGCGGTCAAATAGGGCCTGTAAGTGGATCACGATACATGTCGAGACTCCGCACGACTAGAGCTGATTGGGGACTGGACATAAGAATAATATTCGAGAGATGACAGTTGTAACTTCCGACTGATGAATACTAGGAAAATCAGGTCATAAATGTCTTGTTATACCTTTCTTATCTTAAATGTCCGACTTAATATTGATTTTACCACACTATTATAGACATATAGCGATTTACGTAGTGCAGATAATAGACACAATTTTAGGCCGTAATTTACGGGATTTGCATTTTATATTACTGTACGTTGTGATATCGATAAGCACTTATATCTGACAAGTTGTCTAAATGCACATAATCATAACACATGTATACGTTTGTCCCAAACAGGTTGTACTGAGCGAAAAATGGCACTCTTCATTATTAGTCAAGATCGCCAAACACAAGTACAAGCCGGCGTTGCCATGGCAACCACTATAATAATACCTTTAAAATTCATGATTTCCGTGATCATTGTGACCGGCAAAGTGTTCCACTGCTTCTGCTTGTAATAATCCTTGGGAACAGTTCGATTGTTACAACCAAAAACAAAACAAAGTCCTATATGTTAACATGGAGAATGTGGACTTCCTGTCGCGCGAGTCTTACACGCCCTGGGAGCCGACATCCGCTATTTGTCCGTATCCGGACCTATAGTCCTCAAGGCTAGTCGTCCGGTTCCGGACGTATAGCCACTCCGTTGAGATTATAATAAGGTAGTACGTGTATGTTATACTAGCTTACATCGATTAAATATAGCGTAGCTTTGTTTATTTGTTTGCCAACTTGTTACGTTATGGTTTGATATTTGCAGGTTGCTTTGGTATTAATTGGCAACGTGCTACATTGACGACAATCGCTTTCATCATCATCGTTCGAGCCGACGTGGAGATAACACACCCGCAAGACGATATTATTTTCACCTGTATCTTTAGTCAACGAAATACGTGTGCACTCGTCTACTATCGTGTTGTGTTTTTTTGTTTTGTTTTCATAAATGCTATATTTCAACGGAATAATTCATGACCAACACTAATACACTTGTTAAACATGGCTGACCCCCGCATAACACTTTATTATTCATCCGGAGGCAGCCGTAATTATATATGTTAACAGGGGGTGATGATTATTATTACATACAACCTAATGTGCAGGATACTACATCCCTCCTCACCTTGTTATAATGAAGTATACTTAGACAAGCAATGAAAATCATTAATTACAAGTCAATCCATCGGCATATTAAAATAAGTTCGATCATAAATAAATTCGATCTTGTAATTAAGTGTTCATTCTTTGATCACTAAATGTTCATTCCAGTATAATCTTGTTATTACTAAACGTTACTTTAATTAACCCTTAGAGTATGACATATCACTTGTGTCAAACAGGGCAGCGATCCGCCTACACCCTTTTCTACACTAGTTACACACGTCTGAAACGTTGAGGGCGACCCACAAGTGTTTCTAGTTACTGTGCCTGAGCTAGCATCGTCCGTTGTCGGAACGTCGTCTGGCGGTTCTGGTGGTAGTTCCACGCGACGGAACATTGATGCGTTTCCTGTCACTGTCGAACCATCCTCCTCTCGTTGAGCAGTGGTCATTGATCGTTTTGTGTTGCTTACGACCAGCGGTGTAGGCGGTAGATAGCTTGTTTAACTTTCGTTGTTTCACTAGCACTATTTCACCTTGCTTCAGGTTTGCTCGTGATCCTTTGGCTCGTTTGTCAGCATGTTTTCATCTTCCCTTTGACAATGGCGTCTTGCTTTCGCACTCTCTTATCTTCGAGGAAAGTTGACCATTTTGCCAAGCACTCTGGCAACTTGGTGCAGGGTTGCCATCCGAAAAGAAGTCGATGAGGTGTGAACAGTGTGGACCTGTGTGGAGTGCACCGGTAGTTACGGAGAAACTGGTACAGTTCACGACGCCAATTGCGACACTGCACGTTAGCTGAGCGGAGTGCCGTCATGAGCGGTTTGTGGAAGTTTTCCGCTTGTGCGTTGGCCATTGGCCACATGCACAGTGGTGTGATTTTGCGGTGACGAACTCCACATGATAAAAGTAAGTCGGACCATGCCTTGCTTCGGAAGGGTGCTCCGTTATCTGACTTAATTGTTTCCGGATATCCAAACATAGCAAACACTGTCTCAATGCAAGGAATCACTGTGTCAGCGCTGGTACTTCGAACGACTTGTACCATTGGGTATCGGGAATATTCATTGATAATGGTAAGGAGATATTCACCCGACGGTAGTGGTCCACAGAAGTCAATACTCAGACTAACCCATGGGCCTGTTGGAAGAGTCGTCATGTTTAAAGGTTCCATCTGGCGCTGGTTGGAATTGGCCTGGCACGGTATCCAGCCCTTGACGGCAGCTTCCGTTGTTCTGTCAATGCCTGGAAACCAGACTTTGCTTCTGATTAGCGCTTTCGTCTTGTTCATCCATTGATGGCGTTCGTATACAAGTTGAATAACTCTAATTTGCACCCTTGTTGGCATTACTAAAGGGCGTTTTCGAAGTAGGAAATCGGCATTTTCTCCAATTGTAAGTTCGTCCTTGACACTTCGGAATGCCGCGATACTGGGTGAGTCTGTTTTCTCGGACGTTGTCTCATCATACCATCGGCCTACCATCGGCCAGGCGGACCATTGACACTACTTGTTGCTGAGTCGTGTCTCTCTTTGACTTCTCTTTTACTTCATCGAGAGTGATTGCAACGGGAATAGTTTACCATGTCCTCCGACATTTTATGATGTGGGTTTGCGTTGCTGCCCTCGCTAGTCGGATGTCGCGACAGATAATCAGCCGGATTTTCTTGACCACGCCGGCATTCCAGCTTAATGTCATAGTGATCTAAGCGCAATGCCCATCTGGCGACTCTTATAGGGGAGGGGGTCAGGCTTTTGCCATATGCCCAGCAGTGGCTTGCGATCGGTGATCATTGTACAAGCAACTCCTTCAGTGTATATGTTGTTGAAGTGCTTGCAACCCCACTCCACAGCCAACGCTTCGGGTTCGGTTTGCGAATATAGTTTTTTCACGTGTGATAGAACTCGGCTTGCATATGCAATCAATTTGCAATCAAGTGACAGTATTACAGCAATACCAACTGGGGTGCTATCCACAAAGATCTCAGTTGCTTTGTGCGGATCATAGTAGGCATTTGTAGCAGCCGTTGACAGTGCATTTTTGATTCTAGATAATGCGTTCGCTTGATCTTTGCTCCAGTTCCATACACAGTCCGGTCTCGTTAGGATACGGAGCTGCTCGGAGATATTGGCACAATTCGGAATAAATCTTGCGCTGTACTGTGCTACACCGAGAAATGAGCAAACCTCTGAAGGATTTTTCGGTTCGATTGCTTCATACAGATCCTACACCTTCTTTAGATCTGGTGAGACACGTTGTTGTGAAAACACGTAGCCTAACAAATTCGATCTTCGGTTTGTTGAATTCACACTTTGACAAGTTCGATGTGAGTCCAGACTCTTTCAGTCTACGGAGACAAGGCTCGGTCATGTTCCTGCTGATTCACGCCAAACACGATGACGTCATCACTGATGTTGCGAACAACCTTGATACCATCCCGCACGGTTTGAATGGGTGCTGAAAAACGTCATCTGCTGAGTTGATACCAAAACTATGTCCCTTGTATCGAGGTGAGTTGAAAATGTCGTTATGTGTCGACAAGAGGGGCCCAGCACCAGCTAGTAATAACCTACTCGTAGACCAATCTTGCTAAATACTGTAGCGCCATACAGATCACTGATTAGTTCATCAAAAATCGGGGTCACGTGGCGTGTCCGTAGAATTGCTTTTTTGGCCTCTCGCATGTCTATGCATAATCTGATTTCTTCTGGATTCTTCGGTTTTGGCGACTTGACACCCATTCGGTCGGTCCAATCACCTTTTCGATGACATCTTGTTGTTCAAATTTCTGTATTTCCTTCTCAACCTTGTGTCTGAGCTGGAAAGGTACTCGGCTATTTTTTCGCGCCGCGGGTGTTGTCGATTGATCAATGTTTAACTTGACTGCCACGTTCTTGAGACGCCCTACGCCAGAGGCGACGCCGGGATACTGTGACATTACATTGTCGACAGTCGAATCTTCACTGTGCTCGTAGTAATTTATGCCCAACTTCAGGGCATCAAGCTTTTGTGCAGTTGATTTCCCCAGAAGGGGTTGGCAATTTCCTGGGATAACCAGAAACTCTGCAACGGTTGAATTGTTCCCTACACGTATATCACATGTGGCAACGTTACGAGCTACGATTGGCGCCGACCCATACGGATATATGTTTCGGCGATATTGTTCGAATATCTCTCCTTGCTCGCGATGTTTTGCAGCCACTGTTGAGTTGATGATATTACACGATGCCCCCGAATCTAGTATCATGTCAACCGGTTCTTCAGCCATTATCACGTTTAACATGCCATAATGTGGCTTTATAGTGAATGCATAGTCACCCACACTATTGTCACTTTGTCCGGCTGGTTCATTCACATATCGGAAGAGCCGGTTAAAGAAAGTCTGTTCTTCTGTGTCTTTGGTTTCTTCTTGTTACTACGACACATTACAGCAAAGTGTCCATTTTTCCCACATGTGTGCCATTCCTTGTCTACACTGCACTTGCACTCACCTCCAGTGTGACCTTTAGACCGCAACGTGTACATCACACCCAGTCATGTTGTTGCGGACATCGTGGCCTCTTTGCATGCTTGGTGGAACTTCTAGGCTCCCGTTTTGGTGGGTTGTTAAACACAGTATGACACGCTACTGCGCCTGTGTTTTTCTGAACAATTTCTCTGGGTTGATACTCCAATGATTCGCGTGCTTGCGCTACTTCAAGCGTCCGGTCTAGCGTCAGATATTTCCCTTCCGCGAGCAGTTTTACGCGCAACTGGTCTGAACGGCATTTGTCAACTACCAGATCTCGGATATATTATCCACATTGTCACCATACTCGCACGAGACCGCAAGTTGCCTCAGCCTGGTCACAAACTGTGCAACGGTTTCACCTTCGCGTTGTTCTGCAACGGTGAAATACGTGTCTGTTGAAAGGAACGGTCGCTTTCGGCGTGAAATGTGCTGTTACTTTGATCGGGACTTTTGCAGTTTAGGCCCGCACGTCGAAAAAACCATCAGAATGATCACCTACGTGACCATGCTTCGCGTGGTGCATCTACTACATCTGTACTACGCGTATGCACTTGTCACGTAATCAAAAAATAACAATTAATGCCAGGGCTTAATAAGTTAATGCAGGACCAAATTATTGCCAGTCACACATGTTTTGGTGGACACATGGATGTTAACTGTTAAAAGCCAAGTTACAAAATGTATAATGTGTCTGATGACCTGAAACAGACTACAAACACGTGTACGTGTGACACCATTTACACTCACTTCTAATTAGGGCCCGTAAGTGGGGGCAGGAAGTCCATATGACGAGACTCCGCGCGATTGGAGCTGATTTGGGGACTGGTCATTATAATAATATTCGATGGATGACAGTTGTAACTTCCGACTGATGAATATTAGGAAAATCAGGACATAAATATCTTGTGTTATACCTTTCTTATCTTAAATGTCCGATTTAATATTGAGTTTACCATACTATCATAGACATAGTGATTTATGTAGTGCAGATAATATACACTCCCACAACTTTAAGCCGTATGTGTTTTTTTACGGGTTTTGCATTTTACATAGCTTTGTGGTTTCGATAAGTACTTATTTCTGACAAGTTGTCTAAATGCACATAATCATAACACATGTATACGTTTGGCCCAAACAGGTTGTATTGCGCGAAAAATGGCACTCTTCATTATTAGTCAAGATCGCGAAACACAAGTACAAGCCGGCGTTGTCATGGGGGGTGACATGGCAACCATCATAATAATCGATTAAAATTCATGATTTCCGTTAGCAATGACTGGGTCAATTTTCAAGAAATGTAAGCCCTGAAGGAAAATCGTGTTAATTTATGGCATACGTGCTATTTAGGGGTACTGAGGGGTGCTGAACTCGAATCTGCTGTATGCCCAGCTCAAAAATGGCTCATAAGCCCTAAAAGGGAAAAATCTAAGATGGCCGCCACCGCCGTGCTAAATTTAGTAAATGTTCATATCTTTTTTGCTAAGCAAGGTAGAAAGATGAATGAAGTGCGCTTTTGTATGTTTTCTAATATGAAGAATCCAATGGCAAACTCAGATTTGTGATAAAATACTAAAACCTGCTTAAAACTCATATTGGATTAGGCAAATTTCATAAAAATGTGCACATTTAAAAAGCTGAAGTCAAATGACAAATCGTGTTAATTTATGGCATACATGCTGTTTAGGGGTATTGAGAGGTGCTGAGCACGAATCTGCTGTATGCCCGGCTTAAAAATGGCTCATAAGCCATAACAATTGAAACATCCAAGATCCCGTCACCGCCGTGCTAAAATTCGTAAATGTTCATATATTTTTTACTAAGCATGGTAGAAACATGAATGAAGAGTTTTGTTCATGTTTGCTAATATGAGGAATCCAATGACACACTCAGAAGTGTAATAAAATAAATACACACTACAAACAAATCGAAATTGTTGAAAAGAAATATATTTTTAAGAATGAACAATTCTTCAAGCAGGTAACAACAACTACCTTTATTTTTCTATCACTCACACGAACAAAATGAACCCACTTGGTTTAATTACATAACACACACATATTTATGAAGTATCATATATGATGATACATACATATATTTGTATACATACATACATACATATATATATATATATATATATATATATATATATATATGTATATATATATACATATATATATATATATATATATATATATATATATATATATATATATATATATAGTTATACAGGTCTCATGATATGAAACATTACATTTAACAACTAATATCAACATACACCCAAACTTGATCACACGTGGTTCAAATGTTAAAGCTTGCATTTTCAGGTTGATCAGTCTACATGGGAGAATTCAATCCCGGTCCTCAAGTTCGTTCATGTCGTCGTCAATATTTCGACAGAGGTCAGCACGTCTCTTACAAGCACACATTTCGATGCACTCCATGCGAATTTTCTTACAGCTGCAGCGTTGGGTAAGATATCCATTTGTACAGCCACATGAGGTGATCTCCCTACATGATTTCGGTATTGGCGGCAAAGATAGTGCCGTGGGACTAGCTTGCCATCTAGGTGCAGCCATCCTATTTCAGTGGCAAGCAGGAGATCAGGACATGGTAAATGTGCTTGGTGCCAGACACTTGCTTGATTGTGTGCTCGCATGATGTGGAACTTTGTTGCTTTTGAGGTTGGTGGGAGAGTTTTGTGTGCACGACCGTTACAAAACAACTTCATACGAGCTTTGTTGCATGTATCAACCTCTGGCACGCCGTACATCTTACAAATGAAGTTCTCGGTGGAAATCACTATGTGATCAGTGAGAGGGCCCATCTGATGTATGCATTGCTGCCTCGTCTTATTATTCTACCCTCCCCCCATCCCACCACCACTACCGGGTACTTCTACCGATATTGTGAGAAAGTCCGCTGTGCAGTTAATCACACGCTCGTTGAGCGGTAGTGTGAAACAGTAAATCGATGGGCAACTGCCTCCGCGTCGATCGAAACCTGAAAACGTTGTTGACGTTTATGCCTCGAAAAGAACCTTTAAAGTTAGTCTCCGCTAAAGTTACTCTCACAGCCTCCCTGCTCTTACTCACAGAGGCAGAGTCTATTAAACAGCAAAGCAGTCGGGCGTGCAAACAGTGTTATATCCGACTGTAGTATCTCCATGCTATTGGTATAATATACAAGCATATACATATAATATACATGCATGGGATTACATTTAAGTACAACGCGAGTCGCATGTATCTTTGGATTATTTCGTAAATATCAATGATTGTTCGTCTGTTTTTCTGTCTGTGGTTTGTTCAGGATGAAACTTCCATGAAATGCTTTAATACGCCGGGGAATTGCCGTGTCACCCTTCCTGTGTACATTATGTTTGGTGTGTCGGTGTACACTGATTTCTTA